>QJPP01001486.1:287500-589567 GCA_003996215.1 Jaltomata sinuosa | reverse complement strand
TGATTCAGGACAGACTTCGGGCAGCTCAGAGCAGGCAGAAGAGTTATGCTGATCATAGGCTTCGTGCCTTGGAGTTTAGTGTCAGTGACTTGGTGTTTCTCCGTGTATCGCCCATGAAGGGCGTGATGAGATTTGGTAGGCGGGGCAAGCTTAGCCCCAGGTACATCGGGCCGTTTGAGATTCTTCAGAGGGTCGGTAGCGTTGCCTATCAGCTAGCCTTGCCTCCGATGTTTTTAGCTATACATCCTGTATTTCATGTTTCGATGCTGCGTCGGTATGTACCAGATGAGTCTCATGTGTTGCAGTGGGATTCAGTTCAGTTGGATGAGGGTTTAGCCTTTGTTGAGGAGCCGTCAGCTATTTTGGCCAGAGATGTCAGGAGATTGAGGTCTCGAGAGATCCCGGTTTTTAAGGTTCAGTGGAGGCACCGTCCAGTCGAGGAGGCTACCTGGGAGACCGAGAGAGATATGCGGGATCAGTATCCGCAGCTATTTTAGCCTTCAGGTACCCCCTTGACCTTGACTTTCGAGGACGAAAGCCCTTCTTAGTAGTGGATGATGTAATGACCCTTCCGGTCATTTCCACGTATAAGTTTGAAGTCAAGCAAATCGACAAAAGATATCGTAAGATCTTTAACAAATTTTCTGAACTTTGGGTCAAATGTCTCAGGGATTTTCTCTCAATATATAAAGAGTTAGAAGTCCCCCGAAATACCAAATCAAAGGTCTACGAGTCTAGTTTACAACGCACAAAACCTCACATCCAACTGATCTTGGAGTAAACAGTTATGACTGTTTTACCGCGGACTGTCTGGCAGAAAACGGGTTGCGAACCGGGTCGCGAACCGGGTCGGGTCAAACTCGATTTAAGCCTCGACTTCACGTTTTAAAACGCCATTTTAGTTCCGAAACAGTAATAAAACATAAGGGAGGATCCCGAGAGAATTCTTGAGTATCAAAATCGTGCGTTGGCGAATTACGAGCCTAAACTTAAGAATTTTATTAGCATCGTGCGTGTATTTGAAAATATTTTATTTAAAAGTTGAATTTGGTAAAAACTATATTAGTATTGCCTTTTCAAAATATTTTAAAGGTTTATGGGAAATATTTTTGAAATGTTATAATTGTATATGTATTTATTTTATAAAGTTTTTATACATTGTATTATTTAAACGGAGATAATAAACTTAATTACGTTGAAATTTATTAATATAATATAGTAGGTTTTGTTTGAAATAATTTTCTATGAATTATGGTATATTTAAAAATTATATTTATTATACCACGAATTTATGCAATACCCGAATATATAAGTAATGAGATAAGGGTTTTTGTTTTGGGTGTTTGACACCTCCACTTCCACGTGGAAGTGGAGGGAGTGTACACCATGTGTGCAGTAGGCAACACTTATATATGTGCACATCAAGCTCAGCAGAATACCCATCAATTTACTTACCATTACTCAAATACTCAAATATTGCCATTACCATTGCTTATATATGTTTCTTGCCAAATTACTCAAATATTGTTGTTACTTACCATCCTAATTCACGTTAAGGAAGAGCCTTACGGGAAAAATCATTTGACGCTATATCTTGTCACCTAAAGAAAATCAATTATCTACGTCGAGTTATTCCATCCCAAATCCGATTCCGATTTAGTTGTGGATTTTCTTGGAGTGGTTCGAGCTTGGACATCGTTGTTCTAGCAGCTTGTCGTCGGACGACAGGTAGGTTACGGTTTATTTTCCCTAGACTCCATATATATAAAATAAAATTGTATTAATGGGTATCCTTGGGTTGGTTTATTAGGTTGGTACCACAGACCTCGACCGCGTTATTCATGTCCGCCTACTTTTGTTCCTCCGTTGTTTGTAGTATTTGCCGATATATTTTATTTACCCTTGTGGTCCTGTGAGGCCTTGTTGACTCTGGAACATAGAAGGTGGGATTTTGGGGAATGTCCGCGAGTCCCGGACATAGAATTATCCTCCTAGGCTGGTTATGCTTGCTGAGTAGCTGTGGGCCTGTGCAGGGTCGATAGGTTGATTGTGAGCTGCGGGGCAGCTATTGTGTGTGATCATACCATTTCCATGCATATAAAGAGGTTTTATCCATGTTTTACTGTGGTTTTGGCTTCGGGCCTACTGGCACTATTTTCTAAACCTTTGCATGGCCCGGGGGGGTTCGCTTTGATGGAAATGATTTGGAAATGGTTTGATTTGACTTGTGAGTATTCTGGGGTAAAAGAAAGTAAATTATGTTTTAAATCATCAGTTTTACGATTAACGCTAGACTCGACGAGGCCGGAGTGCTAGTTGAGTTTTCTTATTATTTGAGATAATTTTTAGCCTCGGTCGGACCGAGCACCTGAGATGACTTTTTACTGTTTAGACCCGGTTATGACCGGGCACCCTTGGAGGGGTTTTTGAGACATGTTCCTACTACTTTAGTCCTGGACAGGGTCTGGGCATTGCATATTCGAGACTGGGTCTCTGTTCGGATACTGAGTTTTAGTATAGGGTCTGGGACCTCCATGGACCTTGCCATCCGGGCCAGGGGCTACGGGCTGCGTGTGCCGGTGGAGGGGTATACGGTGGAGTAGAGGTATACGGGCAGAGTCCTTCCATGGAACCTACCTTCTGGGCCGGATCGGCGGCGGAGGAGGTACATACAAAGATACCATGGCACTTGAGATCTTCATGCATCATATCATTCATTGTTTGAGGCTCCACCCTTGTTTGTTGTTTGCTGATTGTATGCTCCGGTAGTATGGGATGCCGAAGGGTTTGTTTTCACTTGTTTGTGTTCCTCAGTTGTATGGGCGGCCGGGGGACTGTAGGTAGACTTTTGTTATTTACTTACAGAATTGTTCTCTATTATGGATAAGTATGAGATTGGTTACTTCTAGACTGTTAGTTTCTGGATTTGAGATTGATATGACTAGTTGAGTTTGATTCATGTCTCTGAGCATGCCTATTATTACTCTTTCTCTCTTCTTCTTACACTTGAGGTTACCGGTATACCATCCATTTCGTAAACTTATTTTGTATACACTATTGTTGCAAGGACCCTAGGTGCGTTATTTCTTACTTTCACCTGTGCCTATGGTGTGTATATTCTGCTTACTAGCCTCATATGTGGTTCTGTTGATTTCCCTCTGGGCTAGTTCCTATGTACCTTTCGTTGATTTTTGTGACTACTTGCTTCTATTCTGTCTATTACTACGCTTTTATCTTATATGTGCCCAGTCGGCCTATGATACCTACTGGGTACCTTATGCTTCGCATTTGGTGCTCACCCCTACCCCCTACATCTTTGGGTGCAGATCCTGGCATGGGCCATCGCCGTTAGATCGCTGTGTTTCGTGCTTGGAGATCTGTTGAGGACTACTTCAGGCTGGGGGTGAGCTCCTGGCGGTCAGAGCTTAGCTTTAGTTTATCTTTTGCTTCATGTACTTTATTACCACTCAGAGACATCTGTATATATTCTTTTGGATAGTTTGCACTCCATGTATGTAGTTTAGCTCTGTACTATGATACCAGGTCTTGGGGTTTGGTTTAGTTTCCGCATATGTATATATTTATATCCCTGTTATCTATTTTATTCGTCTTGCTCCCTTATCTGCTAGATAGTAGCCCATTACTAACTGTTCTGGGCTACGGGGATTGGTTCACCTACCGGGGGTTGTAGGTGCCATCATGACCGAGAAATTGGGTCGTGACACAATCTAGATGGATTCCCAAGTACCCACTAGCAATTTCACATCCACAACTATGAAATTCTCTCCCGAGCAATCACATAGCTAAGTAATGTAAATTAATGTTTGCAACCACCAATTTTAGAATTAATACTTGGTGAAATTACTGGACCCATGTCAAATAAGCAATTATAAAGGTAAAATAACAACACCCACACCCATTATATAAGCACCCATCATCAATACACCCCTAGACAAGAGAATTTAGCCACTCATAGAAGTAGAAGAAGAGATACCATCTGGGTAAGTCAAATTCCCATCCATTATAGCCGAATCTCAAGTTCTAGAATCAAATTAGGCACACAAATTGTTTACCAAGAGATTTGGATTTAAAATCCTCTCTCAATGGAGGTGAAAAATTGTTTACAAAGCAAAAAATATTCTCTAAAAATCAGGTCTGAAGTGTTGTATATACAAATTGAGCCTAAAATGGCTTTGTATATGTTCCCAAGTCGTCACATAAAATTAGGACAAGTTTTTCCTTTTAGGAGTTGTGCGGTGCGATGTGCGGTTCACATGTTGCAATTTGCGCGTCACACACCTACGTCAATTCGACCAGTGACTTCTGCAGCATTAGTGAGCTTCGTGCGAAAGTGGTGCGTTTTGCACCACGGGATGTGCACTTCGCATAGTGGCCGCACTCCCTTGCAAAATCTTCAGCTACTTTAGCAGCTTCATGCGGAGGAGGTGTGAACTGCACATCAGCTTTTGCATGTCGCACAACCACCACATCTTGGTTCAGATTCTTCAGCTTTTCTCAACTCTTCACACTTAGCTCTTTTTTGTCTCTTTTTGGGTCCATATTCTAGTTTTTCATCTTCTATAAAAAGTACCTGCGTAGAAATCAAAAAAGGCCATAAGAGCCTCTAAATCAATTCAAAACATAGCAATAATTCATGTATATAGGCTCAATAAGTTGGTAGATTACCAACTTATCAGCCACTCTTGTGTTCCTTCTACTGAAGGTGCAACAATTACTGACACTTTAAAGGGGGTCATCTCTCTTATTTTTTCCAATCATCCAAAAAATTCTCCACAATAGTTGAGTTTGGTTGAAGAGGGAATTTCACCAATTCTTTCCAAGTATTGAGCATTTGAGGTAATTCTCTTCCCCCAATCTTTCTAGTGCGCACATGGTTGTTAATTCCATTTTCTGTTTTCAAATTGGGTCTCCTATTGCGTGATTCTTCTTAGATTAAAGTGATGGGTCTCAAACCATTTGGAGTCTAAATTTACTCCTATTTTGCTCAAATTTGGGGCGTGCACCCCGCATTCTGTTGGGATCATGTTTGTGAAATTTATTTTCTATTTCATTAAGCGAGCCATGAGGGTCATTTTTTAGACCCAATTTTTGGCCTGAATTTTCATATGGCAATGTGAGTGTCATTTTTCTTGTCTTGACACCTATGTTATATTTGTGATAGCATGGCAACATTCCGAGGCTTTACAGAAGGAGAAGCCACATGATTGATAATTTGTGCTAGTAGTTTGGCCCTAAGGTAGGTTATGGTTTACTTCCTTTAGACTTGGCTTAGTTAGATTTTATATGATATATGTTGCTTGAACATCAGGGTAGGTGTAGGTTAGAATTAGGCTTAAATCCTATTTTCATATATTTGGCTATTTTTGGAATCGTAGAATAGAACTAGCATGTTTATCCTTAGTTTAGGGCGTTGTAGCCTCGTTATGTTAGCCTAGAACCCTTAGTATGAGTTGTAAGGAGGTTTTTGAGGTAGGGTAGGCTTTATCTATCATTTTACTTTATCATCCTGTCTTTCTGTATTTCTTTTTTCGTTTACTATATAATTATGTGCTCGAGGCCATAACTCAGATTTGGACGGAGTTGTAGTTTAGTCACCTTGTTTGAAGGGTTTTATTGCCCTATTTGTTATGTATGTATTTACATGTACTCTACGTGGTGGCACTTATGTATTTCTGAATTCATGTACATGGCTCATGACGTGGTTTAAAGGAGAAAAAAATAGGTTTTTGGCTTGAAAAGAGATTTCTCTCCCTTACTACACATATCACATTTTTAAAAAGGATTTGTTTAACCTTACTACTGACTTTAAGCTGTTTGAACTAAAATGCCCCATCTTTTACTGATTTGAGTTTTAGGGACTCAAATTAATTCACTATTAGGTCTGACTAGGATTCTGGACTCATGCTTATTTACTGTTGTGTTAGATTGGGATTCTGGACTCACATTTACTTACTGTTATGTCCGATTTGGATTCAAGACTCATATTGCATAGGTCTCATACTGCATTGCATCCATCTCATGTTGCATCACATTTCATTCCTGCCTGTTCCTGCTTGGAGTGTCAATTCTCCTTGTTATTATTATTATCTTTACCGTTACCCGAGTTACCTTCTTGCTTTTAGTTTTTTGTGTTAAGTAGATTTAGGTGGATTTTGATAGCGAGTTTACTTTCCTTTATCTTATATTATATATCATCTTTATGAGCTCGGTCGGCCTATGATACCTACTTAGTACTCCATGTTCTAGTACTCATACTATATTTTTGCATCTTTTTCTGATGCAACACCTAGTATGAGCCACCCTCGTTGTCCATTCACTCGTTCATGGCCAGTTATTGTTCGGATCATTGTGAGTTCCCGATGTTTGGAGATCTTTACTGTTTTCCATCTATTCATACTGTCTATGTTTTGTATTTTGATAGCCAGTAGCATCTTGTATAGAACTATTTCTGTGCTTGGACACTCTTGTACCGATGACACTAGGTACGGGGTTTGATCCTTGTATATATTTTGTCTTTCCTGATCTCTTTAGGGCCTTTTTGTATATTTTGTAATATTGGGTATATATCTATACTATTGTCCCATATCTTGTTATGATTTCTATTCTTCTTTACTTATTTAAATGCTTATTTATAGTATCATGTTCTTAGATTGGCTTGCCTACTGAGGTTTAGTAGGCGCCATTATGGCTCGACTTAAGGTCGTGATAGTAGTATCAAAGCTTTAGGTTCGCTAGTCTTACCAGTATAAGAGCAAGTTCCTAGTAAATTCTTGCAGATCAGTATGATGACGTTCATATCCTATCTGTGGAAGGCTATAGGGCATTCTTAGGAAAATTTCCATCTTGACTGATTCCTTATCGTGCATCTTTAACTCTATTAACTTCTAAGTATATTTTGTTTCACTCATTCTCAAATGTTTCGGACAAGATCAATTATTGATGAGGACAAGGCCCCTACACCTGCAGTTAGAGCCCCAACTAATGTACCCATAGGTAGAGGTAGGGCATGGGCTGTGGAACTAGCTCGAGCCCAGGCTAGGGAACCATCTCCATAGCCGGATATTGAGGTAGATGAGGTTCAGTATAAGCCGGAGGGCATGGGGCCAACCAAGGATCTAACAGGATTTATGGCTACACCGGTCTTACAGGGCACACTGGTTTGTATTCTTGAGGATTTAGAGGGCATGTCACATCTTGAGCTTCACAAGGTACTATGATTAGTTCACAGGTTAGATGAGGCTCAAACTTTGGCCCAAGCAGCAGTACAGGGTTCAGGAGCATAAGTTGCTACTGTGGCTCCATGATTAGAAGTGTTGCCTATTCCATCGATTGCTTCGCCTATTCCACCTAGTACTGCTATATCTTCAAATGAGCAGAAGATGTTGGGTAGGTTCATTTGACTGCGTCCTCTGAGGTTTTCAGGTGCTCTTGAAGAGGACGCACATAAGTTTCTAGTCAGTTGCAAGGAGAGGTTAAATAACCTTGGCTTGGTTAAGTCTTATAGGGTAGATTATACAACTTTTCAACTAGATGGTATAGCCGAACAATGGTGGAGATCTTACATTGCTTATAGACTAGCCAGGTCACCTCCTATGGCTTGGGCTCAGTTCTCTGAGGCCTTTTTGGAGAAGTATGTACCATGCAGTATAAGGGAGCGACTGAGGGATGAGTTCACCAGATTAGAGCAGGTCTCTATGAGTGTTTTAGAGTATGAGGTCCACTTTAATGAGTTAGCTAGGCATGCCATGATGATTCTTCCTACCTAGCATGAGAGGGTGCATTGCTTTGTTAGAGGGTTCTATAACTTTGATTTGCCTAAGAGCACCTAGTGGTATCCAGGGAAAACTTTCTTACCGTTGTTGATCATGCTTGCACCATTGAGGATATTCATTGCCAGGCCTATGGAGGTAGCGAAAAGAAGGACTTACCATCAAGGTGGATTCATCGGTTCCCAGTCTATAGTAGAGGCTCCTTTGGGAGGGGTTAGAGGTAACAACATTTACAGCCTAGCCATTCAGGCGATGCCATAAATTACAGAGGGTCAAATTAGTTAGAGTAGCCAAAGCTTGGTTTAAACTTTGTGAGATGTTTGTTTTGGGTATTCAAGCTGAGGTGGATAGTCTGGTTCCATGGGTTCTTCACTTTGTACATAAGCAGGTAGAGGGTACTTTGAGTGTGGTGAGTTGGGGCACTTTCCCTGGGACTACCCTAGATTCAGGAATGATGGTTAGCAGAGTCATCCAGGTTAATAGGTTAAGTCCCCTAGGGCTCTAGTACCACCGGCTAAAGGTGGTGCATAGGGTAGTAGGGTGTTCCTTAGGGTGCTTGAGGTGGCCATGGCGGTCAGAGCCATGTGTATGAATTTTTGGGCTAGCCAGAGGCTGAGGCTTCAAATGATGTCATTACAACTGTGATCTCAGTCTTCCATCAGTCAGCTTCTGCTTTGTTTGATCTGGGGTCTACATATTCTTATGTGTCTACTTATTATGCTACGTGTGTGGAGACTTCTTATGAGTTATTTCCTGTTCCTATGCATGTTGCTACCCCAGTAGATGATTTTTTAGTAGAAAATCATGTATATCGGTCTTGTGTGGTGACTATTCTAAGGTACAACACTTGGGTAAACATAGTTATGCTGGACATGGTTGATTTTAATGTTATCTTAGGCATGGATTGGTTGTCTTCTTACCATGCGGTCTTGGATTACTTTGCTTAGAGTAATTATTACTCTACGAATGCTTCGTATCCCTCTTATTGTACTGAAGGGTGCCGATATCCATATGCCGAGAAGAGTTATATCTTTCCTAAAAGACCAGTAGTTGGTTGGGAAGGAGTGCTTGGAATATCTTGCTTTTGTTCGTGATACTAATGACACCATACCTTCCATTCAGCCAATTCATGTGGTTTGTGAGTATTCAAATGTGTTTCCTACCAATCTATTGGGTCTTTCTCCTGATCGTGATATCAACTTTGGTATTGATGTTGAGCCAAACACTCAGCCCATTTCTATTCTACCATAATGGATAGTACCAGATGAGCTGAGGGAGCTTAAGGAGCAACTCGGGGACCTTCTAAGTAAGGGGTTTATTAGGCCTAGTATGTATCTGTGGGGTGCTCTTATTATGTTTGTGAAAAAGAAGGATGGTTGCTTGTGTATGTGTATTGGCTACAAGCAGCTGAACAAGGTGATCATTAAGAATAGGTATCTGATGCCACGTATTAATGATCGGTTTGACCAACTTTAGGGTGGAATGGTGTTCTTTAAGATTGATTTTAGGTTAGGTTATCATCAGTTGAGAATTAGGGATGCGGACATCCCAAAGACTGCATTTAGAACTTGATATGGCCATTATGAGTTCCTAGTCATTTCTTTCAGGCTGACCAATTCCCCAACAACCTTTATGGAGTTGATGAACCGTGTGTTCAGAGCCTACCTGGATTCCTTTGTTATTATGTTCATCGATGATATTCCAGTGTACTCAAGGAGTAAGAAGGAGCATGAGCAACATTTGAGATTTGTACTTCAGAGCTTGCGAGATCACAATTGTATGCCAAATTCACTAAGTGTGAGTTTTGGCTTGAGTGTGTGACATTCTTGGGCATGTGGTGTCTCAGAATGGGATTATAGTGGATCCAGCAAAGATTGTGGCAGTTTGTGATTAGGCTAGGCCTACTTTTTCTATTGAGGTTCGCAGTTTTATCAGGTTGGTAGGTTAATGCAGATGGTTTGTGGAGGGGTTTTCTTTAATAGAAGCTCTGTTGATTCGATTGACTCAAAAGAATGTCTTCTTCCAGTGGTCTGGTGAGTGTGAGGCAAGCTTTTTGAGGCTCAAATCCTTATTGACTTCAGCTCTGATTCTTACTCTTCTGGTTAAGGGCCAAGGTTTTACTGTCAACTGTGATGCTTATGGAGTTGGTTTGGGTTATATATTGATACATCAAGGCTGAGTGATTGCTTATGCCTGCGTACAGCTAAAGGTTCATGAAAGGAACTACCCAACTCATGACTCTGAGTTAGCGGCATTAGTCTTCACGTTGATGATTTGGAGGCACTATCTGTATGGTGTTCATTGTGAAATGTTTACTGACCTCTGTAAACTACAATATATCTTTAGTCAGAAGGATCTAAATTCATGGAAGCCCACGTGGTTGGAGTTACTGAAGGACTATGATATCTCTATTCTCTATCACCCAGGCAAGGTAAATATTCTAGAACATGCCTTGAGCTAGAAGGAAGTAAATATAGGTAGCTTGGCATTCTTGATAGAAGAGGAGCAATATTTAGCTTTGGATGTACAGTCCTTGACTAACAGGCTAGTTAGACTTGGCATTTATGAGTCGGGTTGTATTCTTGCATATGTTGAGGCTAGGTCTTCCTTAGTAGAGCATATTTGAGCATAACAGTTTGATGATACAAGGTTGAGGATCATTCGTGACAAGGTGCTAAGTGGTGAGGTTAGGAAGGTGACCTTAGATTCTGAGGTTGTTATGGGGATTAAGGGTCGTATCTATGTTCCTAGAGTTGGTGATTTGGTCAGGATTATCTTGGAGGAGGCCCATTGTTCTAGGTATTCCATTCATCTTGGGGCAGTTAAGATATACCATGACTTGAGACAACACTGCTGGTGGTGTGGGATGAAGTGACACATCTCAGATTTTGTGTCTAGGTGCTTGAAGTGTCAGCGAGTGAAGTACGAGCACCAAAAACCAGGTGGTTTGACCCAGAGGCTACCCATTCATAAGTGGAAATAAGAGAGGATAGATATAGAGTTCATGGTAGGCTTGCCACGTACTTTGTGGAGATTGAATTCTATTTGGGTTATCATAGATAGGTTGACGAAGTCTGCTCACTTTCTGCCAGTTCAGACTTCCTACAGTTCAGAGAGAGTTGGCTCAGATTTACATATGTGAGATTGTTCATTTGTATCGAGTGCCTATTTCTATCATTTCTGACAGTGGTACTTATTAATTCATGTTTCTGGAGATTTATCAGAGAGAGTTGGGTACCCGAGTTGAGCTTAACACTGATTTTCACCCATAAATGTATGGTCAATTAGAGTGTATTATTTAGGTGCTGGAATATATGTCGCGGGCCTATGTTATTGATTTTGGAGGTCAATAGGACCAACACATAGCCTTGACAAAGTTCGCATAAAATAATAGCTACCACTCGAGTATTTAGAGGGTTCTATTTGAGGCATTATTTGGTAGGCGGTGCAGGTCTCTGGTGTGTTGGTTTGATACCTTCTAGGTTAGAACATGGGGTATTTACTTGCTACGTGATTCCATATATAGATTTTGAGTCATTCAAGAGAGACTTCATACTGCCCAGAGATGATGACTGGAGGGTTTGGGAGTTAGAGTTTATGGTTAGTGATTGAGTGTTCCTTTGGGTTTCGCCCATGAAGGGCGTGATGAGGTTCGGGAGAAGGTCAAGCTTAGCCCTAGGTTTATTGGGTCATTTGAGATCCTTCATTGAATTAGGGAGGTAGCACATGAGTCTGTTTATTGGGTCATTTTTCATGTTTCTATGCTGAGACTGTATGTTTAGGATGAGTTGCATATGATTTAGTGGTATTAGATTAGTTGGATGAGTCATTAGCTTTTGGGGAGAAGCCTGTTGCTATTTTTGATAGGCAGGTTAGAAAGTGGAGGTCCAAGGAGATTCTGTCAGTTAAGGTTCAGTGGCATCATCATCATATTGATGGGGCAACTTCGGAGATCGAGATCGATATACGGACCCGCTATCCTCACCTTTTTGAGCCTTCAGGTACCTTCCCTTCTTTAACTTTCACGGATAAAAGTTCTTTTAGTAGTGGATGTTGTGATGACCCTTCAGGTTATTTTCTTTATTTTCGTGTTTTTTTCTGCATTTTAAGCTTTCCTACAGTGGCTACATGTCATTTGTAACTTGTAGGGACTAAAAATTTGGTTCTTGGGTAGTTCATTTGTGTTTTAAGCTGATTTCCCTATTTTGAAACTGTTAAAGTTGAAAGAGTTGAGTTTGGTCAACTTTCGGAGAAGACACACTCAGATGGAAATTTTGTCAGCTTCGTTAGCTTTGGAACATTGACTTTGGGCTAGTGGGACCTTTGGTTCAGGTCTCGAGGTTTTCGAACTCATTTTAGGCAGTTGGATAACTTCTTAGCAAAACAGGCAAAGTGTTGACTTTGGTCAACATTTCATTAAGATGACCTCTGTTGGTCATTTTGATGATTTTATTGAGTTTGAAATGCCATTTACACTTGGGTAGCATGTTTGGTTTGTGTTCACGGGATTCTGAATGAATCTCGAGTTTCCATTGGGGTGATTATTGGTTTTGTTGTTTTGCTAGTGCAGTTGGTGCTGGTGCAGCTGCTCCAGCAGAGCTTGGCTTGCACCAGTGGAGCCATACCTGCAGGAGACTATCCGTAGCTGCGGAAGAGGCTTACGTCAGCAACCTTCGCTCCTGTGGAGCTTGGCCGCTCCTGTAGAGCTAAGGTCGTGCCGGCGGAGTCAGAGGTTATTGTTTGCCTCCGCTCCTGTGGTGCTTTGGCTGCTGTGGCGACGTTGTTCCTGTGCCCCTTCTTCCATAGGTGTGGCAATCACTGACACTTTAAAGGGGGGTTATCTCTCTTATTTTTTTCCAAGATTTCAAAACATTCTCCTCAAGAGTTGATCTCGGTTGAAGAGGGAATTTCACCAATTCTTGCCTAATTATTGAGCATTTGAGCAGATTCTCTTCCCTCTATCTTTCTAGTGCGCACATGGTTGTTAATTTCGTATTCCATTTTTAAATTAGGTCCTTTATTGCATGATTATTCTTACCTTAAAGTGATGGGTTTTGGACCATTTTGGGGCCGAATTTACTCCCATTTTGCTCCAATTTGGGGCATGCACCCCGTATTCTTTTGAGAGAATGTTTGTGAAATTTATTTTGTATTTTGTTAGGTGGGGCTTAAGGGTCATTTTTTGAACCAAATTTGCGACCTGAATTTTCATATGGTAATATGGGTGTCATTTGAAGAAAGATGAGATCAAGCTTTGAAGTTGGTAGCTGAAAATTTTCTCCTCTTGATACCTAGGTTATGTTTGTGATAGTGTGGTAGCACACCGAGGCTTTACAAAATGAAAGGCACACGATTAATGGTTTGTGCTTATAGTTCAGCCCCGAGGTAGGTTACAGTTTACTTCCTTTAGACCTGGCTTACCTATATTTTATATGATATAAGTTGCTTGAACGTTAGGGTAGATTTAGGTTAGAATTAGCCTTAAATCCTATTTTCATATATTTGGCCATTTCCAAAACCGTAGAATAGAACTAGCATGTTTATCCTTTGTTTAGGGCGTTGTAGCCTCGTTATGATGGCCTAGAACCCTTTGTATGAGTTTTAAGGAGGCTTTTGAGGTAGAGTATTCTTTAACTATCATTTTACTTTATTAGCCTGTCTTTCCTGTATTTCTTCTTCCGTTTACTCTGTAACTATGGGACCAAGTCCATAGCTCAAATTTGGACGGAGTTCTAGGTTAGTCGTCTTGTTTGGAGGATGCATGTTCCCTATTTTTTATGGTTGTATGTACATATAATCTCTGTGGTGGAACTTATATATTTCTGCATTCATGTACATTGCTCATGATGTGGTTTAAAGGAGAAAAATTTTGGTTTTTGGCTTGAAAAGAGATTTCGCTCCCTTACTACATATATCACATTTTTAAACAGTATTTGTTTTACCTTACTACTGTCTTTCAATTGTTTGAACTAAAATGCCCATCTTTTACTGATTTGAGTTTTGAGGACTCAAAGTTATTCACTATTACATCTGACTGGGATTTCAGACTCATTCTTATTTACTATCGTGTCCGAATGGGATTCTAGATTCACGTTTTACTTACTGTTATGTCCGACCAGGATTTTAGACTCATATTGCATAGGCCTCATACTGCATTGCATCCATCTCATGTTGCATCCCATTTTATTCCTGCCTGTTCCTGCTTGAAGTGTCTATTCTCCTTATTATTATTATCTTCACCATTAGCCGGGTTACCTTCTGGCTTTCAATTTCTTGTGTTAACTAGATTTAGGTTGATCCCGATAGATAGTTTATTTTTCTGTATCTTATATTATATATCATCTTTCTGAGCTCGATCGCCCTATAATGCCTACTGAGTACCCCATGTTTTGACAGTCATACTATATTTCTGCATCTTTTTCTGATGCAACACCTAGTACGAGCCACCCTCATTAACTATCCACTCGTTCTCGGCCAATTGTTGTTCGGATCATGGTGAACCCCAGGCATTTGGAGATCTTTACTGCTTTCTATCAGTTCATACTGTCTATATTTTGTATTTCAGTAGACAATAGAATCTTGTATAGCGCTATGTTTGTACTTAAATGCTCTTGTACTAGTTACATCAGGTCCGAGGTTCAGTTCTTGTATATATTTGTTCTTTCCTGGACTCTTTAAGGTCTTTTAGTATATTTTGTACTGTTGGGTATATATGTATTCTGTGGCCCGTATCTTGTTATGATTTCTCTTCTACTTTACTTATTTAAATACTTATTTAAATACTTATTTAGTATCGTGTTCATGGATTGGATTGTCTACTTGGGGTGGGTGGGTGGGTGGGTGGGTGGGTTAGTAGGCGCCATCATGGCCTTACTTCAGGTCGTGATACAATGAGCATACCCCTTGACTATCCCAGTAAATGTTTAAATGGTTCTTTACTTCATCTCTAGTCTTCTGGAGAACATTGTTGCATCTCTTACAAAGACAAGGAATTTCATCTTTTAGTTCTCTGTCCTTGAAAGAAAAATGAAGAAAATCCCCGACTTCTTTTAAATACACATAGCTCAATCTATTGGTACAACTCATCCAAGTCTTGTCCATTTCAAAATTTCCTGCAAAGAGAAAAAAGAAAAGATCACTTCTTAAGAGTTGACCACAACTACTACTGATTAATGAAAATAATAGTAATAATTTGCATTTCTATCACTATGTCAGAATGACAAGAAGATTTCAATAAATATATGTGAAAATGTTTCTTTTGTTTCTCCGTTTCAGTTTTTTTAAGATGAAGCAGTATGTTTTCATTGATATATGGCAACTGAAAGGTGCCAAATTACAAAAGCAAAATCCAGTATGCTTTTGAAGTTAAAAAAACCTGTTAGCCTCTATTACAAAAAAGCTATACTAGTACCATGGAGCTAACAAAGACCAAAAAACTGCCCATACAGTACGATTTAGCTTCAAATACTGGTAGTAATTGCTAACTCTTAGAAATTTTAGTTGCATTTAGAGAACAATTCCCATGATAGGAGTTAAGTATATTCTCACAACCATGATGAAGTGATGTTCTTGATAATATTGAAACAATGAGGATTGAAGTAGTCAAGTAGCAACCCTTTTCTGAAATATACTCTGTGATAAGTGAGGTTCAATCATTTAAGACTTGAAGATTTCTGAGAAATGGTTTTGAGCTGATTATATCATTTGAATCATAGGGAATAGGAAGCACATCCAAGCTGGTGCCAAGAAAGGTATCATCACTACACCAGCAAAAGGTGTTGACGTTCCTACCTATGTTGTCGGGGTAAACAAGTAAACAAGCAATACTATTCTCACGAGGTTGCCAACATCATAAGGTCACTGTTTCCATCAATTATATTTGCATCATTTGAAAAAATTGGTCATATGCAAGTATTTAAGTTTTTATTAGTAACGATATTCAGAGCTTGAGTTGGAGTTGATATCCCATCAAGTGATTGACATTCTCTATACTTGGAATGGCATAAATAACATCTGTTGACTAGAGTAATTTTCCTTTTACAAAGGTTATCATGAGTTAAAATTGCTTCCTTGAGAAAATTTTCCACTTCAATTTTGTGTCTCTTTTTCATTATACTATTCTTCCACTGCAGTGACCTAGAAATTCATGACTAATTGCTTTGTGTATTATTTAGATAATGTATTTTAACCTATTTTAGTAGGATACTAATCCTAGTGATGTGGAAGATTAGTTGTAGTTATCTTTTAAGTCATCTTAATTATAGTTTAATTTGCCACTGTATGAAATTGAAACTCTTCATAGGATAGTAGGCTTGTGGAACTGATCAATTTTTATGGTATGACAAACTAGACCACAGGATCAGCCCCGTTTAGGTAGGAGTTGTCGCAAAATTTGAAAGTTGCTATCAACGGTTTTGGATGAATTGGTAGGAATTTACTCTGATGCTGGCATGGACACAAAGATTCACCACTGGATGTTGTGGTTGTCGACAAAAAATGTGGTGTCAAGAACGTGAGTCCAAATACTATGTTTTCATTCTTGTAACGATTAATTCAATTAAATTTCATTACTAACAATTGCGGGTCGTGCTGCAATATGGATGTTGCATGCATCTCACTTGCTCTAGTATGATTCAATACTACTCTCACGAGGTTGCCAACATCATAAGACCAATGTTTCTGTCAATTATATTTGCATCATTTGAAAAATTGGTCATCCACAAGTATTTAAGCTTTGAAAAGTTCACATTATTCAAATTTCAAAAGTTCATTGCTTTGAAATTGCAGCAATGCCTCTTGCACCACTAACTGAATAGTTTTTATTAGTAAAGATATGCCATAGAAAACCCAATAGAAAAATTTCCCTCACACAACAAGAATCAATAATTGGTACAAAATTAATAATCACTGCAACAATCATCATCTAAACAAGAAGAAAAATATTTTATATGGAGAAGGAATAAACAAATTTACTTGATGTTGTCCAATGATTCCTCGAGAGATGAGAATGAGGTTGAGCCTTGAATTTTGAGAAAAATTTGGCAGAGACCAAATTTTGAGAAGTGAGGGTTTAAGGATTTTTGGTACAATTTTAATTTCATTATAACAGTGAGGGTATTAGTACGTTCACCTGTAGGGATGCACATATATGTCAAAGTTTCATAACATCATACACTTTGGTCCCCAATAATTTTATATTAATTTTGAAAATTGGTACTCCATCCATCCCATATTAGTTGACCATATTACTAAAAATAGTTATTTTAAATTACTTGTAAATTTATAAAATTAAGAGGGATTTAATCAATTTTATCCCATTTTACCCTTATGTTTTTTTAAAGTGTAAACAAGTTAATAAAATTTTAAAAAGTTTCGTAAAGAGTAAATTAGTAAAACAATCCTTCTTTGTAATGACACTCTTGGTCATTTTCTCTATTTTTGTTCATTCTCAGCATTATGAGATTTTTCACAATGGCTACATGTCATTTATGACTTACCAAGACTGACAGTTCAGTTCCTAGGTAGTTTATTTGTGTTTTAGAAGTGTTTTCCTATTTTGAAACTCTTGAAGTTGAAAGAATCGACTTTGGTCAATATTAAGAGTAAACAGGCTCGAATGAGAATTCTATCAGTGTCGTTAGCTTCGTAGTGTGGACTTTGGGATAGTGGGACCTTTGGTTTGCGTCCCGAGACTTCCGAACTCATTTTGGGCCAGTGGTCATTTTTTGGTTAAAACAAAGGTTTTGGGTGTGGGATCGACTTTTCTTTAAAGGGATATATGTTGGAAATTTCATCAATTTCATTAAGTACGAAATTTCATTTTCAGTTTTGTAGCATATTTCGTTTGAGTTCACGGGGTTTCATAGAATTATAAGCTTAGCAAAATTTTTTGGTGTGTTGTTTCTGGTGTGACCGATTTTGCGGACTTTCTCCGCTCTTGCAGAGGCCAATTTTGTGGACTTTCTCTGCTTTTGTGGAGGTCACTTTTGTGGACCTTCTCCACTTTTGCAAAAGCCATTTTTGCAGAAAACCTTTACTTTTGCAGAGGCCACTTTTGTGGACTACCGCTGTTTTTGCGGTTCTGCAAGTATATATTCCTTCTCCTCTTTGAATTTCATTCACTTTCAACCATTTCCCTCAATTTTTGAGAGCTCAAAGCTCCAATATTACTGTGGAATCTTAAATCAAGCTTGGGATCAGTGGGTCGTCATATGTGATCATCTTTCCGCCCTAATTACGTAAGTTTCTGACTCCAATTCCTATTATTTCCCCTTTTTAATTCTTGTTGTAATTCTTCAAGTTTGGGGCTGATTTGAGCTCGGTTTTGTAGGTGGATCATGCTGAAATTTTGAGCATGTGATCTTTTTTCTATGAGGGGCATTTTTGTGAATTTTATTTTTGATTTCCATAAGTGGGCCCAATGGGTGATTTTTGACCCAATTTTCGGCCTGAATCTAAAAGTAGTAGTATGGATATCATTCTTCATGTTTTAACATGTAGATTATTATTTTGGTAGTATGGCAGTTGTCGGAGGCTTCTCAGTTTTTAAAAGCTCTGGCTTAGTGGGTTCATGAGCGCGTGTTCAGCCTCCAGGTAGATTACGACTTACTTACATTTAGACTTTGCTCGCTTAAGATATGTGTATGATAATTTGATATGGTTGGCGAGATTTGTGGTTCGGATATGCTCTATCTAGGTATTATTATCCTTATAGCTTGTTTAGAGGGCTTAGAGTAGGATATTGCTTGGAAACCCTTAATTTAGGCTGTTGTTGATCCTTATGTCTCTATGTTGTATGTATAATGTCCTTGAGACTAGAGTCGAATGCCTTAGCATATTTTGGGTTGTTGTGTCTTGGGAAAATTAGATTAGAGAACCTAAGTAAATGATTAGAGGAGAGTTTTATGGTAGAGTAGGCATTTAGTATTTGCTTTTTGTTTATATTTACCGCTCTTTTCTCATATTTTATCCATTATTATGTAGTTGTTGGCCCAAGGACGTAGGTTTGGGATTGGCTGGACTCCAGGTCAATATGATTTTCCCTTAGCTTAATTTTAGTTTGCTTTTTGCCTTAGCTTATCTTAAGATAGTTGCTTGCCCTAGCCTAGTTTCGGTTAGTTACTTGCCTTAGGTGGGGTTCCTTGGGGATCTATAGTTAGTTTCACACTTTGAGGTACTTTCTCTAGATTAGTAGCCTTTCTATAGTCCGTGGACCTTGGTTTTCTTCAATACGGTTTGATTGGACTTGGTAGTAATATTTGACGTGGTTATTCATCTCTTTTCTTGTGTTGTTGCTCTTTTTATCATGGTACATGGATGACTCGGTTTAAAACACTATTTTTGGTTTCAAAGATGGGTTTCTTGGAATATTTTTAATGCATTTAACTTTCTTCAAGGAAAAATGGTCTATTTTTAGAAAGATTGAATTAAGATAACTTGCATTCCCAGGAGAAAGTGTTTCAGGTGGTTTTTACTGATTTTCAAACTTGCATGCCCGAGGAGACTCGTGTTCCGAGTGGTTTTTACATACTTTTTGACTTGCATGCCCGATGAGACACGTGTTTTGGGTGGTTTTACTGTTATTCATGGTTGGCATGCTCATTGAGAAATGGTTCTGATTTGGTATATGGATTTTTTGAGTCCCTAATGGGTCCTACCTTTGGAAGCTACATCTGGAGAAGGAGTATATGGTTTAGTTGGGCACTTCACTCATATTATACTACATATCATTGAGCTCTTTCGCATGCATTTTCCCATCAGGTTTGGTTGCTAATTAGTATTGCATGTTGTTTGGATCCTCCGGACTTATGGGGGTTCGATTGGATTTATTGGTTGCTATTTTTACCTTCCAGTCTTATGGGGATCCGGTTAGGTTTATGTATTCTTGATTCTACCTTTCGGTCTTATGGGGGTCCGGTTAGGTTGTAGCTAAATCTTTACTTTATGCTTTCCGAGTTACTATCTATACTTACCTCAATTGTTTAACTTGACTTACTACTATCATTTCCTTTGTTTTCGTTTTTTTAGCGTATTATTATTATTATTATTATTATTAACTTCTCCCTTATCTTGATAGTTCACAAGATTGCAAGGTTAGTTCCGGTTATAGTTGCCTCTGATTATAATTTCTCTTAATATGACTAGAACTCTAGGTTGCTCTCGTTAGCTAGTTTATTTTATGCCTCTTATATTGAAATTTGCCTTTTGATGCTTCTCTTACATCCCCTTATTATATACTCACATTTTACTATACATGTATCTTATTTGAGCTCAGTCAGCCTATGATGCCTACTGAATACCACATGTTTTGGTACTCATGCTACACTACTGCATCTTTTTCCTGATACAAATCTTAGTGTGAGTTATCGCCATTGACGATGTTTTAGTGCAGTGTTTCCGACCAAAGATTTGGGATAAGCTCTTGGTGACTGGAGTTGATCTTTCTCCTTCTGTTTTTGTAATACCCCAGAATTTGAACCAACTTTTAAACTTGGAATTTCAGGATTTTTTGCATATTCCCAGAATCATGGACCAAGTCCACGGGCCGTGGATAGGACCATGAGTCATGCACAGGTATTGTGGAGTCAGTTCAGTATACCCCTCCTCTGGGTCTAAAACCACGACTAGGTTTCATGGGTCGTGGATCGAATCGTAGTCCGTGAATAACCCTCGTGGAATCAGAACTGGGGTCATCAGATTCCCTAATTTCCACTAAGAAGTTCCACGAGCCATGGATGGTTCCATGGGCCGTGAAACCTGTTCGTAGAACTCAGACCTACAAGTCTCTATTTTTTTCCAGAAACCTCGACCACAAACCACGAGCCGTGGTTCCATCTATGGCCTGTAGATGGTGTCCGTGGAAACCTGAGCCAAGATTTTAAACAGTTTTTCAAGCTTATTTCCGAGGGGTATTTTGTAAATTTTCACTCTTTTAACTCCTAAGTTAAGCCATTTTAGGCACAATTAAAGGGGTTTTAGTCCCACTTAGCTAGTTCTTCATTATCTCTATTCAAGCTCCAAAAGAAAGGAAATGATTCTTCTCTCAAGCTCCAAGGTCTAGGGTTTCATCTCCAAGTCTCCATCTTCAAATTTTGGCTAAGAAAGGCTTTGGGTTCTTGTTTGTGAGTATTTAATAAGGGATTCCTTCCACCCTTATGCCCAAAACCTATGATTTCACTTGGATCTTATGAAATTGGGAATTAGGGTTCTTTACCAAATATAATTTCTGTTATGAAATTGATTTATTTACATTAAAGTATGCTTTCTCATCTCTTACCCATGATTTTATATGATAATCCTCAATTGTTTCAAAAGTCCATGAATTGAGAATGATTCCTAGCACGATTTTCCTCCTATTGCATGGTTTCAAGTAAAATTGGCATGTTTAAATAACATGACCTCAAGTATTTATGAAATTGCATGCCTAGTTATTCAAATTATCAGTTTTAGTAAAAAGTATGTTTTGAACTACAGCCATGCTATATGTTTAAGAACCATGAATTTATGGATAGCATGACATTAGATATGTGCATATGCTTTACAAGTGGTTTTGATATTCGATATGTCCTATTGCTTTATGAAAGGTTTTGGCGTCTAGATATGTCTACGTAAGCTATGAACAATTTTGGCATTAGATATGTCACAAGTTATGTATGAGCTATATGTATATTTTGGGAGTAGTATTTAGCAGTGGACTGGGTTTAGCGTACCCTTAAGTCCCATAACTACGTTACTACTGTAGGTTGCCCTCCGTGGCTTACTACAGGATCCTTAGTATATGGTTCTAACCTTGGCTAGTTAGGACAACCTTTTTTGGTGTAGGGTAGTACACTGGATTCCATGAAGCTCACATGGTCTATGTCGGTTATGAGAATCTCTCACAAAAATGGTTTGAAGCTTTTTAAATGTATTTGACTCTTTTCCTTCAAATTTCAGACTTATTACTTATGCTTTATGAATATAGATATGTTTTAAGCTTATGATATTGCATTGAGTCATTGCATTACAAATTTTACTGTTATGAAATGATTTCAGTTTTAAGTATGTTTTATTATGTTTTATGCACCTCTCACATGCTCAGTACATTCCATAGTGCTGATCGCATACTTCTTTGTAATGCATCCTTTAATGATGCAGATTCAGGTGCTCACTCTCAAACTCATGGCTAGACCCAACAGGATTTCTAGTTAGAGTTGGTGAGTCCTCATCTGTTGAGGACTAGTATGATTCTTATCTAGCAGACTCCTTTCATTCAGTACTTAGAGTTAGCTGGGGTCTTGTCCCAGCAACTCATTATGTTAGTTTTAGAGGCTTTTCAGACATAGCTAGACAGTCAACATTTGATATTTTAGATTTTGTTATTCTTTGACCATTATCTTATGCTTAGTTGTATTGCCTACTTATTCTATTTTTTCTTCTGTTGTGATTGTCCTTATTATGTTTAAGTCATGCTAAAATGAAGGCTTAGCTTGGGGTCACTTGTGATCCTAGGTCATGTGTTACATCTAGGGGGTAGCCTCGAGGCATGAAAAACTTGGTATCAGAGCATCAGGTTCAAGAGTCCTAGGATGTTTGAAAGTCGCATTATGTAAAGTCTCTTTCATAGGTGTAAAGTGTACCACACTTATGAGTGGGAGGCTACAAGATGTTTTAGGAAAAACTCCACTTCTTTCATATTCAATATCTTGCGATAGAGTTTAACTATATTTATCCTCTCTAATCCACTCTTTATGTATTTCAGATCATGCCTCCTCGCATAGACAATACCTATATTGCTAATCCTCTTATTCTGGACCACGTGGTCATGAATGCAGAGTTCAAAAATGCCATTCAGATGTTAGAACAGGCGATGACCAATCTTCCTAACAAGCAGACACATGTTTCTATTAACCCAAATACTGGGACAACTACTGCCAGATTTTGAGACTTCGTTCATATGAACTCGCTAGAGTTTTTGGGGTCCAAGGTTGGTAAGGATCTGCAAAATTTCATAGATGAGGTAAAGAAGATTTTGAATGTAATGTAGGTGAGTGGTTCTGATGGTGTTGAGCTAGCTTCCTATAAGCTCAAGGATGTGGCTCACATTCGGTATACTCAGTGGAAGAAAGGTGGGGCAGGAATGTAGCCACTGTGACTTTGGAGTGTTTTGTTGAAGCTTTTCTGGATAGGTTCTTTCCAAGGCAGTTGAGGGAGGCTAAGGCTAAAGATTTTATGAATTTGAGGCAAGGATTGATGTCAGTCTAAGTGTATGGGCTGAATTTCACTCAGCTTTCTAGGTGTGCTCCTTCTATGGTGGCCAACTCGAGGGCCCAGATGAGTAAGTTTATTTGTGGGGTATCCAACTTGGTGAAGAAGGAGTGCATGACCACTATGCTATTGGGGGTTATGGATTTCTCTAGGCTCATGACACATTCTTAATAGATTGAGGAAGATACATTGAAAGAAATGGCAAGAAAGAACAAGAAGGAAAAAATGGAAAATTCGTGTTTCAGTCATCAGAGGTCCAGAGGTGGACACCGATCTTTGTTTCATAAGAGGTCATCAGTACCTGCACCATCATCAGCTAGTGCTCCTACTCAGGGGTCCAGATCTAAGCATGATTAGGTAGGTAGGGCATCAGGCCCTCATTCTCTGAGGAGTGTTGCAAGGAGGACTCCCTACCCTAGTTACAACAAGTGTGGTAAGAGTCACCCTGGAGAGTGCTTCCTCGGATCAGAGAGATGATTTGGGTGTGGAAAGCTGGGGCATAGGATTAGGGATTGTCCCTCAGCCAGACAGGGCAGTGGAGGTGGCAAGGCTCAAGGTACTACTTTAGCAACTCCTGCAGGTTGTACAACTCAGTAGGGTACCACTTCTGGCACAGGTGGCGGTCAGCACCAGAACTGTCTCAATGCGATATCATCTTGCTAGGATGATGAGGACTCACCTGATATAATTACTAGTATGTTACCATTTTTCTCCTTTGATGTTTATGGTTTGTTAGAACCTAAAGCTTCTTTGTCATTTGTAACCCCTTATGTTGATTGCAAGTTTTAATTCAATCCTAAACAACTCCTAGAATCCTTTTATGTCTCCACTCCTGTTGGTGAGTTAGTCCTGGCCAAGAGAACTTACAAAAATTATCCTATCTCGAAACTTCATAGAGTTACCTCAGCCAACCTAGTAAAGTTTGTGATGGATGATTTTCATGTTATTCATTGGATTTGTTACATGCATTTTATGCCTCTATTGATAGACGAACCAGAATAGACAGCTTTAAGTTTCCAAATGAGCATGTCTTAGAGTGGCAGGGTAGTCCTCCATCCTCTAAGGGTCATTTTATATCTTATCTCAAGGTTAGGAAAATGATTTCTAAGGGGTATTTATATCATATATTTTGGGTTATGGATTCAGAGTCTAAAACCCTATCTCTGCAGTCAGTTCCTCTAGTAAAAGTGTTTTTTGAAGTCTTTCTTGAGGATTTGCCCTGAGTCCCTCTCGAGTGGGAGATTGACTTTGAGATAGACCTTCTCCTAGATACGCAACCTATATCAATTCCTCCATACAAAATGGCTCTAGTAGAGCTTAAAGAAATGAAGAAGCAATTGAAAGACCTTTTAGATAAGGGTTTTATCAGGCCTAGCATCTCTTCATGGGGTGCTCCTGTTATCTTCGTGCGTAAGAAATATGGTTCTCTCATAATGTGCATTGACTAACGCCAGTTGAACAAGGTCAGAATTAAGAATAAGTATCCTATCCCTAGGATTGATGACTTGTTCGACCAGTTTTAGGGTGCCAGTTACCTCTCTAAAATTGACCTCAGATGTGGTTATCATCAGCTTAGAGTTATAGAGTGTGACATTCCGAAGACAGCCTTCAGAACTCGGTATGGTCATATGAATTTGTGGTTATGTCTTTAGATAAACAAATGCTCCTGCAACCTTTATGGATTTGATGAATAGGGTATTCAAGCAGTACTTGGATATATTCATTATTGTTTTCATTGATGACATTCTTATCTACTCTCGGAGTGAGGAGAAGCATGCGGGCCAATTGTGGGTTGTGGTATGGACTCTCACGGATCATCAATTATTTTCTAAGTTCAGCAAGTGTGAATTTTGGATGCAGTCTATTGCTTTTCTTGTTCATGTTGTGTCTAGAGAAGGCATTCGAGTACATTCACAGAAGATAGAGGCAGTCAAGAACTGGCCTAGACTTATTTACCCAACTGACATTAGTAGCTTTTTGGGTTTGGCTGGTTACTATAGGAGATTTGTGAAAGGTTTTTCATCCATAATTGCCCCTTTGACCAGGTTGACCCAAAAAAGGGTTAAGTTTCAGTAGTCTGATGAGTGTGAAAAGAACTTTCAGGAATTGAAAACTAGGTTGACCACAACTCCAGTTTTGGCTCTACTAGAGGGTTTAGATGGCTTTGTTATATATTGTGACGTATCTAGGGTTGGTCTGGGTTGTGTTTTGATGCAGCATGGTAAGGTAATTTCTTATGCCTCTAGACAACTTAAGATTCATGAGAGGAACTACCCGACTCATGATCTTGAGTTAGCAACAGTGGTTTTTGCTTTGAAGATTTTGAGACACTACTTGTATGGTTCCATATGGATGTGTTTACTGACCATAAGAGCCTCCAGTATGTGTTCACTCAGAAGGAATTGAATATTCATCAGAGAAGATAGATTGAGCTTCTTAAGAAATATGATATGAGTGTGCTTTACCATCCAGATAAGGTGAATATTGTGGCTGATGCACTTAATAGTTTGTCCATGGGTAGTGTGTCACATGTTTAAGAATTAAAGAAGTAATTGGCTAAGGATGTCCATAGTCTTGCTTGATTAGGAGCCTACCTTACAGATTCAGCGGATGGTGGTGTTATTGTTCTGAATAGGTCTGAATCTTGGTTGGTAGTTGTGGTGAAGGAGAAGCAAGATAGTGATCCTATCTTGCATTAGTTGAAGGGTGCAGTCCATTAACAAAGAGTAGAGGTTTTCTCCCAGGGATAAGATGGTGTTCTTCGATATCAGGGTCAATTGTGTGTTCCTAAAGTAGATGGGTTGAGACAGTGGATTTTGATAGAGGCTCATAGCTCCAGGTATTTGATCCACCCTGGTGCCACCAAGATATACCGTGACCTATGGGAAGTCTATTGTTGGAATGGCATGAAGAGGGACATTGCAGATTTTGTGGCTAAGTGTACTAACTGTCAGTAAGTGAAGGTAAAGCACCAGCGACTGGGTGGTATGACTCAGGATATTGACCTTCCTACTTGTAAGTGGGAAGTGATTAATATAGATTTTATCATAGGCTTACCTCATACTCGTAGACAACATGACTCTATTTGGGTGATTATAGACCGGATGACTAAGTCAGCCCACTTCTTGGTTGTGTCACGACCCGATTTCTCGGTCATGATGACACCTATAACCCCCCAGTAGGCGAACCAATTCCCGTAGCCCAGGACAGTTAGTACTGGGCTACTATCTAACAAATAAGCGAAAGAATAGTTTAATAAGCAAAAGTAAGGGAACAAGATGAAGAGAATAGATAACAGGAATATATATGTACATATGCGGAAACTAAACAAAATCCCAAGACCTGGTATCATAGTATAGAGCCAGAACTACATACATGGAGTGTAACGATCCAAAACAATATATAAAGATGTCTCTGAATGGTAATAGAGTACATAAAACAAAAGATAAACTAAAGCTAAGCTCTGATCGCCAAGAGCTTACCCTCAGTCTGAAGTAGTCCCCAACGGATCTCCAAGCACGAATCACAGCGATCTAACGGCGATGGCTCACGCTATGATCTACACCAACAGATGCAGGGGGTAGGGTGAGCACCAAATGCAAAGCATAAGGTACCTAGTAGGTATCATAGGCTGACTGGGCACATATAAGATAAAATCATAGTAACAGACAGAATAGAAGAAAGTAGTCAGAGAAATCAATGAAAGGTACACAGGAACTAACCCAGAGGGAAATCAACAAAACCACATGTGAGGCCAACAAGCCGAATGTATACACCATAGGTACAGGTGAAAGTAAGAAACAACGCACCTGGGGTCCTTGCAATAATAGTGTATACATAATAAGTTTATGAAATGGGCGGTGTACCGGTAACCTTAAGTGTAAGAGAAAGAGGGAAAGAGTAATGATAGGCATGCTCATAGACAGGAGTCAAACTCAACTAATCATATAAATTCCAAATCCAGAAACTAACAGTCTAGCAGTAACCAATTTCATACTTAACCATAACAGGGAACAATTCTGTAAGTAAATAGCAAGAGTCTACCTACAGTCCCTTGGCTGCCCATACAACCGAGGAACACAAACAAGTGAAAACAAACCCCCCGGCATCCCATACTACCGGAGCGTACAATCAACAAATAACAAACAAGGGTGGAGCCTCAAATAATGAATGATATGATGCATTAAGATCTCAAGTGAAATGGTATCTCTGTATGTACCTCCTCCGGTGCCGATCCGACCCAGCAGGTAGGTTCAATGGAAGGACACTACCCGTATACCTCTACTCCGCCGTATACCCTTCCTCCAGCACACGCAGCCCGAAGCCCCAGGCCCGAATGGCAAGGTCCATGGAGGTCCCCGACCCCATACTAAAACTCACTATCAAAACATGTCATCCGGAAGCAAGTCCGGTTTCAAGATAGAGACCCAGTCTCGAATATGCATGCCCAGACCCTATCCAGGACTAAAGTAGTGGGCAAATATCTCAAAAATCCCTCCAAGGGTGCCCGGGCATAATCGGGTCTAAATAGTAGAAAGTCATCTCAGGTGCTCGGTCTGACCGAGGTCAAAATTATCTCAAGAAGCAAGAAAACTCAACTAGCACCCCTCCCCTGCCGAGTCTAGCGTTAATAGTAAAACTGGTGATTTAAAACATAATTTTACTTTCTTTTACCCAAGAATATTCACAAGTTAAATCAAACCATTTCCAATTTATTTCCATAAAAAATGGGCCCCCGGGGCCAAGCAAGGTTTAGAAAATAATGCCAGCAGACCCGAAGCCAAAATCGTAGTAAAATATGGATAAAACCTCTTTATATGCATGGAAATGGTATGATCAAACACAATAGCTGCCCAGCAGCTCCCAATCAACCTATCGACCCTGCACAGGCCCATAGCTACTCAGTAAGCATAACCAGCCTAGAAGGATAATTCTATGCCCGGGACTCGCGGACATTCCCAATATCCCACCTTCTATGTTCCAGAGTTAACAAGGCCTCACAGGACCACAAGGGTAAATAAAACGTATCGGCAAGTATTACAAGCATCGGAGGAACAAAAGTAGGCGGGCATGAATAAAGCGGTCAAGGTCTGTGGTTTCGACCTAATAAACCCAATCCCAGGATGCCCATTAATATAATTTTATCCTATACATGCGGAGTCTAGGGAAAATAAACCGTAACCTACCTGTCGTCCGATGATAAGCTGCTAGAATAGTGATGTCCAAGCTCAAACCACTGCGAGAAGCTTCGAAATTAAATCAAACTCTAACTCGGGCTTGAATAACTTGACGTAGATAATCGATCGCGCATATATGATAAGGAGCCGAACTGACTTTACACAAAGTTTTAGTAGGCCTTTGTCTTCCATAAAACGTTATCTCCGTGTTGTTCAAGAACTCCCAAAATGCAACTTAAAGAGCTAAACTTAATCTCATACGCTTACATAAATAGCGCTAAGTGTAGAATGGAGGAGTGACGAGCTTAACATATATCAGGAAGAGAATCAATATATTTTAAGGGAAAGAGGTGTTATTGAACAGATAGTAAAAACCGTCACCACAAGCTATGTTGCTTGATTTTTAAACCTTTTTTTTGTGAGGAACAAAACTCAATTAAAGAATATTCTCTATTTAACATATACAGCCATCAAGATCAAGAATTAGCCAACCATATATTATTATATTGTTGATAAGTAAATCGTGTAATGATATTACTCCACCACTAACTATACAATTGCTAGGCATTCCACCTCACTTCCACGTGGAGTAGAGTGGTGCTACAAGGTCACTTTTTATCTCATTACATATATACTCGGGTATTGCATAGGTTCGTGATAAAATATATCTAATATTTTAAATATATCATAATAAATAGAAAATTATTTCAAATAAAACCTACTATATTATAATAATAATTTTTAATATAACTAAGTTTACTATCTCTGTTAAAATATTACAATGTGTAAAAACCTTATAAAATAAATACGTACACAATTTTATCGTAACAAAAGTATTTTTAGTAAACATTTAAAATATTTTAAAAAGGTAATAAAAATACAACTTTTTACCACCTTCAACTTAAAATAAAATATTTTCAAATACGCGCGATGTTAATGAAATTCTTAAATTTAGGTTCGCAATTCACCATCGCACGATTTTGATACTCAGCTCCTAAGACAAGGAATTGATCATAACGACCAATCGGACGGCCAGGGCACCGAACCACCGGTCCCAACAAGCCATAAATGACTTGTGGCCGCTACAGAAAAGCTCTAACAGACAAGAAAAGCATATACGCGGAAATGACCGGAATAGTCATTACATCATCCACTACTAAAAAGGACTTTCATCCTCGAAAGTCAAGGACAAGGGAGTACCTGAAGGCTCAAACAGCTGCGGATACTGAGCCCGTATATCTCTCTCAGGCTCCCAGGTAGCCTCCTCGACTGGACAATGCCTCCACTGAACCTTAACAACCGGGATCTCTCGAGACCTCAATCTCCTGACATCTCTGGCCAAAATAGCTGACGGCTCCTCAACAAAGGCTAAACCCTCACCCAACTGAACTGAATCCCACTGTAACACATGAGACTCATCTGGGACATACCGACGCAGCATCGAAACATGAAATACAGGATGTATAGCTGAAAACACCGGAGGCAAGGCTAGCTGATAAGCAACGCTACCAACCCTTTGAAGAATCTCAAACAGCCCAATGTACCTAGGGCTAAGCTTGCCCCGCCTACCAAATCTCATCACTCCCTTCATGGGTGATACACAGAGAAACACCAAGTCACTGACACTAAACTCCAAGGCACGAAGCCTACGATCAGCATAACTCTTCTGCCTGCTCTGAGCTGCCCGAAGTCTGTCCTGAATCAATCGGACTAGGTCTAAGGAATCTCAAAGCAAATCTGTACTCTGTGGCCTCGATTCAGAACCATCAAACTAACCAATCGGCGATCTGCAATGCCTACCATACAAGGCCTCAAAAGGTACCATGCCAATGGTCGAATGGAAACTATTATTATAAGAAAACTCAGCCAAAGGCACAAACTGATCCCACGAACCTCTAAAGTCAAGAACACAGGCCCAAAGCATGTTCTCCAGGACCTGAATGGTCCTCTCGGACTGGCCATCTGTCTGAGGGTGGAAAGCGGTACTAAGATGAACCTTTGTACCCAAATCTTACTGAATAGCCCTCCAGAACTGAGATGTGAACTGAGTGTCGCGGTCTGAAATGATAGAAGCTGGGACCCCGTGCAATCGAACAATCTCACGAATGTAGATCTGAGCTAGCTTCTCTGCCCCGTAAGAAGTCTGAACCGGTATGAAGTGTGCTGACTTAGTCAGCCTATTGACAATCACCCAAATGGAATCAAACCTATGAGAAGTATGAGGTAAACCAACAACGAAGTCCATATTAATCCCTTCCCAGTTCCACTCAGGAATGGGAAGTCGCTGCATCAAACCACCAGGTCTCATGTGCTCGAACTTAACCTGCTGACAGTTCAAGCACCGAGATATGAACTCCACTATATCCCTCTTCATACCAATCCACCAGTAAAGCTGTCTCAAGTCTCTATACATCTTTGATGTGCCAGGGTGAATAGAGTATCTAGTACAATGTGTCTCATGAAGTATCAACTGAATCAAATCACTAATCCTCGGAACACAAAAGCGACTATCAAACCTCAGAACTCCATCTGAATCTAACCCCATATGAATCTAGAGTAGCCCAGCAGGTCTCACCCTGAACAACCCGATCACGAAGGTCACACAACTGCTGATCCTCAAACTGACAGCTCTGAATCTGATCAATCAAAGTAGAACGAACCTCAATACTGGCGAGAACTCTGCTAGGATCCGACAAGTCAAGCCTAACCAAACGGTTAGCCAAGGACTGGATGTCCAAGGCCAACGGTCGCTCTGAAACTGAAAGAGAAGCTAGGCTACCCATACTCACTGCCTTTCGGCTCAAGGCATCCGCTACCACGTTTGCCTTGCCCGGATGATATAGAATAGTGAAGTCATAGTCCTTCAGTAACTCGACCCATCTCCTCTGTCTCGAGTTCAACTCTCGCTGACTCGTGATATACAGAAGACTACGGTGATCAGTGAAGATCTCACAGTGAACTCCATATAGGTAATGCCTCTTGATCTTGAGTGCGAAAACTACCGCCGCCAACTCTAAGTCATGAGTGGGGTAGTTGCGCTCATGAACCTTTAGCTGCCTCGACGCATATGCTATTACTCGACCCTGCTGCATCAACACACAACCAATACCAACCCCAGAAGCATCACAATACACGGAGAAGCTCTGACCCTCAATCAGCAAAGTCAAAACTGGAGCTGAAGTCAATAAGGCCTTAAGCCTCTGGAAGCTATCCTCACACTGATCCGACCACTGAAATGGGACATCCTTCCTAGTCAGCATAGTCAAGAGTGCTTCTATGGAAGAAAATCCCTCAACGAACCATCTGTAGTAACCTGCTAACCTAATAAAGTTGCGGACCTCATTAGCATTAGTAAGTCTAGGAAAATCACAAACCGCAAAAATCATTCCCGGGTCAACCCTAATCCCATCCTTACACACCACGTGCCCTAGGAATGCAACTGACTCAATCCAAAACTTGCACTTTGAGAACTTGGCATAAAGCCGATGATCTTTCAAAGTCTGGAGTATAACCCTCAAGTGCTGCTCATGCTCATCTCTACTACGCGAGTATACCAAGATGTCGTCTATAAAAACTATCACAAATGAGTCCAAATACGGGCCAAGAACCCTGTGCATCAAGTTCATAGAGGTTGCAGAGGCATTAGTCAACCCAAAAGACATCACCAGGAACTCATAATTGCCAAAACGTGTCCTGAATGCTGTTTTAGGGATGTCCTCCGCCCTAATCCTCAACTTATGATAGCCGGACCTCATATCAATCTTCGAAAACACGACTGAACCCTAAAGCTGGTCAAACAAGTCATCAATCCTCGGCATCGGATACCTATTCTTCACTGTCACCCTATTCAACTGTCGATAATCAATACACATGCGCATCGACCCATCCTTCTTCTTCACGAAGAAAATAGGAGCACCCCAAGGTGACACACTCGGTCTAATAAACCCCTTAGCTAATAGATCCTGGAGCTGCTCCTTAAGCTTGCTCAACTCATCCGGAGCCATACGGTAAGGAGAAATAGAAATGGGTCTGGTGCCCGGCTCTAATTCAATAGAAAAATCAATATCTCTCTCAGGTGGAAGGCCTGGCAGGTCGGTAGGAAACACATCAAGGAAGTCTCTAACCACAGGAACAGCCTCAGGAGAAGTAGGGTCAGCACTAGAATCTCGGACATATGCTAGATAAGCTAAACACCCACGGGAAATCAACTTCCTAGCTCGAAGACAAGAGATGATCCCAGATGGTGCATGGCTAATAGAACCCTGCCACACAACTGGGGATACACCGGGCACAGCTATGGTAATGGTCTTGGCATAACAATCCAAAACCACACGGTGAGGGGATAACCAGTCCATGCCCAGTATCACATCAAAATCTAGCATATCAAGGATCATCAAATCACCCCAAGTCTCTGAATCACCAATAGATATCATACAAGATCTCACAATCTAATCCACTACTAAAGAATCTCCTACTGGGGTCGAAACAGAAACAGGAACAGATAATGGCTCACTAGCCAACACCAAACAAGGCACAAAGTAGGCAGATACATATGAACAAGTGGATCAAGGATCAAATAAATCCATAACAGACTGATTGCACACATAAATTGTACCTATAATCACAGCATCTGAGGCCTCTGCCTCTGGTTTCCTAGGGACCGTATAAAACTGACGATGACCTCCACCTGCCCGACTGCCATCCCTACCACCTGGTCTACCGCACGGAGCACCACCTCTACCCTGACGACCACCCCCTCTGGCCGGAGGCTGAACTGCTCGTAAAGGCTCGGCCAACTGAACTGTACCCTGCTGAGGGAAATCTCTAGCAAAAGGACCAATCACACCACAAGTAAAACAATCCCCTGGTAGCCTACTCGGTCGAGATGAACCAACAGATCCCGTATAACCACCACGGCCTGATGCCCCAGAAATTGTACCCCTCGAAGACTGGCCGCTATAGCCCTGATGGCTGCTATGACCCTTCTCGAACTGGGTACTACCGAAAGTCTGAAGGGAAGCCTGAACCGGTCGGCTGGACTGACCCTGGTGCGTCTGTGGCTGATAACCCCAGCTCCACTGACCAGAACCTCTACCACCATATCTGGGACCACTGTAGCCACCCTGATGTCGAGGCCTCTTATCTCTGGACCCCTGATCATGTCGCTGTAAGTCCTCCACAGTGCGGGCATAATCTGCGATAGCCTGGAATGACCGACCACCGGCAATCAATATCTCAGCTGGCTGCCTGATCTCTAGCCTCAAACCCCATACAAATCTGTGAATCCTATCTACCTAGGTAGGAATGATCATAGCTCCAAACAGTGCTAGCTGATGAAAATGGGTCTCATACTCCGAGACAGTCGTAGACTCCTGCATAAGGTGAGTAAACTGCTCCCTGTGACGCTCACGATCACTCTGAGGCAAGAACTTGGCCATAAAGGCCTCATAAAACTCATACCAGGTCAAAGGAGGTGACGATGGTGGTCTACAAGCAACTTGGGCCCTCCACCATAACTTCGCTGGGCCCTCCAACTGATAGGTAGTATAACCAACCCCGTGAGTCTCCAACAAACCAAAATGATGCAACATCTCCTCACAGGTAGTAATAAAGTCATGTGGATCCTGTCCAGAAGTACCAGCAAACCTCGGAGGTGCTAACCTAAAAAACCTACCCAACAGCTTCTGCTCTGACTCTGTCATAGCTGGGCGAGGAGCAAGAGGCTGTGCAACTAATGGAACCAGAATGACCTCCACACGGGGAGCCGCAGTAGCAGGCTACGCTCCTGAACTCAGTACACCCAAGGCTTCCCCCTGAGCGTATGTCTGTGCTACCTCAGAAGGCCTCCCTCCAATCATACCCAAAAGCTGTAATAGTAATCCCCAAATATCTAGAGACTGAGCTGCGACTGGAGCTGGCACAAAAGTGGGCACTGGAGCTGGTACTGGAGCTGGTGGTACCTGGACTGCCCCCTGATCCATATGCTGCTCGGGCTCTATCTCAACTCTAGCAGCTCTAGCAGGTGCCACTGCTCGAGGGCGTCCTCAACCCTTAGCTGGAGTGGGAGGCTCATCTCCGCCTGATGTCGATGATCTCGTACGAACCATTTGCGGAAGAATTAAGTAGAACAAATGAGATTTACAGAAACTTCAGGGATCCTACGCACGACACAGAAGCAATAAAAGAGTCAAATTTTCTAAAATGTCACTGTAGCCTACCGAAGATTGAGTACAGACGTCTCCGCCCCGATCCGCAGGACTCTACTAGACATTGGCTCCTATACCGATGACACCGCTGAACTTAGGGCTCTGATACCAAGCTGTCATGATCCGATTTTTCGGTCATGATGGCACCTACAACCCCCCAGTAGGCGAACTAATTCCCGTAGCCCAGGACAGTTAGTAATGGGCTACTATCTAACAAATAAGCGGAAGAGTAGTTTAATAAGCAAAAGTAAGGGAACAAGATGAAGAGAATAGATAACAGGAATATATATGTACATATGCAGAAACTAAACCAAATCCCAAGACCTGGTATCATAGTATAGAGCCAGAACTACATACATGGAGTGCAACGATCCAAAATAATATATATACAGATGTCTCTGAATGGTAATAGAGTACATAAAACAAAAGATAAACTAAATCTAATCTCTGATCGCCAAGAGCTCACCCTCAGTCTGAAGTAGTCCCCAACGGATCTCCAAGCACGAATCACAGTGATCTAACGGCGATGGCCCATGCTAGGATCTGCACCAATAGATGCAGGGGGTAGGGTGAGCACCAAATGCGAAGCATAAGGTACCCAGTAGGTATCATAGGCCGACTGGGCACATATAAGATAAAAGCATAGTAACAGACAAAATAGAAGCTACTAGTCAGAGAAATCAATGAAAGGTACACAAGAACTAACCCAGAGGGAAATCAACAAAACCACATGTGAGGCCAGCAAGCCGAATGTATACACCATAGGTACAGGTGAAAGTAAGAAACAACGCACCTGGGGTCCTTGCAATAATAATGTATACATAATAAGTTTATGAAATGGGCGGTGTACCGGTAACCTCAAGTGTAAGAGAAAGAGGGAAAGAGTAATGATAGGCATGCTCAGAGACATGAATCAAACTCAACTAATCATATCAATCTCAAATCCAGAAACTAACAATCTAGCAGTAACCAATTTCATACTTAACCATAACAGGAAACAATTCTGTAAGTAAATAACAAGAGTCTACCTACAGTCCCCCGGCTGCCCATACAACCGAGGAACACAAACAAGTGAAAACAAACCCTCCGACATCCCATACTACCGAAGCATACAATCAACAAACAACAAACAAGGGTGGAGCCTCAAATAATGAATGAGTGAAATGATATCTCTGTATGTACCTCCTCCGGTGCCGATCCAGCCCAGCAGGTAGGTTCCATGGAAGGACACTGCCCATATACCTCTACTCTGCCGTATACCTTTCCTCCGGCACACGCAGCCCGAAGTCCCAGGCATGGATGGCAAGGTCCATGGAGGACCCCGATCCCATACTAAAACTCAGTATCAAAACATGTCATCCGGAAGCAAGTCCGGTTTCAAGATAGAGATCCAGTCTCGAATATGCATACCCAGACCCTGTCCAGGACTAAAGTAGTGGGTAAATATCTCAAAAATCGGGTCTAAATAGTAGAAAGTCATCTCAGGTGCTCGGTCTGACCGAGGCCAAAATTATCTCAAGAAGCAAGAAAACTCAACTAGCACCTCGGCCCTGTCGAATCTAGCGTTAATCGTAAAACTGGTGATTTAAAACATAATTTTACTTTCTTTTACCCAAGAATATTCACAAGTTAAATCAAACCATTTCCAATTTATTTCCATCAAAAACGGCCCCCCGGGGCCATGCAAGGTTTAGAAAATAGTGTCAGTAGGCCCGAAGCCAAAATCATAGTAAAACATGGATAAAACCTCTTTATATGCATGAAAATGGTATGATCAAACACAATAGCTGCCCAGCAGCTCACAATCAACCTATCGACCCTGCACAGGCCCATAACTACTCAGCAAGCATAACCAGCCTAGAAGGATAATTCTATGCCCGGGACTCACGGACATTCCCAATATCTCACCTTCTATTTTTCCAGAGTCAACAAGGCCTCACAGGACCACAAGGGTAAATAAAACGTATCGGCAAGTACTACAAGTATCGGAGGAACAAAAGTAGGCGGGCATTAATAAAGCGGTCACGGTTTGTGGTTTTGACCTAATAAACCCAACCCCAGGATGCCCATTAATACAATTTTATCCTATACATGCGGAGTCTAGGAAAAATAAACCGTAACCTACCTGTCGTCCGATGACAAGCTGCTAGAATAGTGATGTCCAAGCTCAAACCACTTCGAGAAGCTTCAAAATGAAATCAAACTCTAACTCGGGCTTGAATAACTTGACGTAGATAATAGATCGCACATATATGATAAGGAGCCGAACTGACTTTACACAAAGATTTAGTAGGCCTTTATCTTCCATCAAGCATTATCTCCGTGTTGTTCAAGAACTCCCAAAATGCAATTTAAAGAGCCAAACTTAATCTCATACGCTTACATAAATAGCGCTAAGTGTAGAATGGAGGAGTGACGAACTTAACATATATCAGGAAGAGAATCAATATATTTTAAGGGAAAGAGGTGTTATTGAACAGATAGTAAAAACCGTCACCACAAGCTATGTTGCTTGATTTTTAAACCTTTTTTTTGTGAGGAACAAAACTCAATTAAAGAATATTCTCTATTTAACATATACAACCATCAAGATCAAGAATTAGTCAACCATACATTATTATATTGTTGATAAGTAAATCGTGTAATGATATTACTCCACCACTAACTATACAATTGCTAGGCATTCCACCTCACTTCCACGTGGAGTGGAGTGGTGCTACAAGGTCACTTTTTATCTCATTACATATATACTCGGGTATTGTATAGGTTCGTGATAAAATATATCTAATATTTTAAATATATCATAATAAATAGAAAATTATTTCAAATAAAACCTACTATATTATAATAATAATTTTTAATATAACTAAGTTTACTATCTCTGTTAAAATATTACAATGTGTAAAAACCTTATAAAATAAATACATACACAATTATATCGTAACAAAAGTATTTTTCATAAACATTTAAAATATTTTAAAAAGGTAATAAAAATATGACTTTTTACCACCTTCAACTTATAATAAAATATTTTCAAATACGCGCGATGTTAATGAAATTCTTAAATTTAGGTTCGCAATTCACCATCGCATAATTTTGATGCTCAGCTCCTAAGACAAGGAATTGATCATAACGACCAATCGAATGGCCAGGGCACCGAACCACCGGTCCCAGCAAGCCATAAATGACTTGGGGCCGCTACAGAAAAGCTCTAACAGATAAGAAAAGCATATACGCGGAAATGACCGGAAGAGTCATTACAGGTTGTCAAGACTACTAATTCAAAAGGGGATTATGCCAGGCTATACATCTGTTAGATAGTTAGATTGAATGAGGTTCCCTTGTCTATCATCGCAGATAGGGGTACTCACTTTACATCCTAGTTTTAGAGATTGTTGTAGAAAGGTCTTGGCACTCAGGTTAATCTTCTCACAAATTTTCACCCATAGGCAGATGGTCAGGCAGAACGTACCATTCAGACTTTAGAGGACATGTTGAGAGCTTGTGTGATCAACTTTAAAGGTAATTAGGATGATCACTTTCTTCTTATCAAGTTTGCCTACAACAACAAATTTCATTCTAGCATTCAGATGGCCCCTTATGAGGCACTTTATTGGCGGAGGTGTAAATCACCTATTGGTTGGTTTGAGGAAGGTGAGGAAGCCTTGATAGCTCTAGATTTGATTCATAAGACTATGGAGAAAGTTAGTCTTATTAGGGAGAGGTCGAAAATGGCTCAGAGTTGACAGAAATCTTATGCAGATGTGAGAACAAGAGACTTAGAGTTTGAGGTAGATGATTGGGTATTTTTGGAGGTGTCACCCATGAAGGGTGTGATGAAGTTTGGTAAGAAGGGGAAGTTTAGTCCCCGGTTTATACGTCCCTACAGGATTTTGAGGAGAGTTGGTAGTGTGGTGTATGAGTTAGAGTTGCTAGCTGAGGTAAAAGTGGTTCATCCGATCTTCGATGTTTCCATGTTGAAGAAGTGTGTTGCTGATCCGACATCAGTTGTTCCATTAGAGAATGTGCGTGTAAAGGATAGCCTCACCTATGAAGAAGTCCCACTTGAGATTCTTGATCATTAGATTTGAAGGTTAAGGAATAAGAACGTCGCTTCAGTAAAGGTTCTTTGGAGAAACCAGTTAGTTAAGGGAGCTACTTGCACTACAACATTTTAGTCCTAAGGCCACACTAAATCTGGACAATGCTTGTAAAGTGTTGCCTAAAATATTTTTGGGTACGCTTTTAAAGTGTTGCCTTAGTTTTTAGCTTTTGGCCACAATAATATTGGCAACACTTATAAAGCATGCTCTTTAGTGGTATAGGGTACACATTATAAGTGTTTCCACACCATGATATAATTAGCAACGCCTATTTACACATATGACTACACTTTTAAAGTGTGCTATTTCTATAATTCTAAATACAACACTTTACAAGTGTGGCCTTAGAGTTTTCCTAATTTTTTCGCTAAAATATTGTATTCCCTCCCAACATATTTATCTCTCCCTCCAATTCTAATTGGCCAAAATAACTCAAAAAAATATTGAAATTTTAGTACAAACTCTAAAAAAAGAACTCATAGAAAACCCACACTGAAATCAGTCTTCTCGTCTCTCAGAAAACTCTTTGCCCAAATCAGAGAAAATTCTCGTCTCTCATAAATTATAAAACCCTTTGCCCAAATCTCAGAAATTAGTGCCCAAATCTCTAATTTCAGAAATTAAAAGTTCTCGTATGTTCTCCTTGCCCAACCTCAAATTGAAATTAGTGTTCAAAAATTCTCATCTCAACTCTTTGCCCAAATCGTCGGTACCTCAAGGGTAGTATCGCTAAATTTTATTCTCATGGGTTTCTCGTTAAGATTCTATGGTCTGACTTCTCAACACAGATGGAAAAAGGGTGCAACTATTCATCAGTAGTACACACACTATCTTTTATAGTCAAATTTATGTTTGTTGGAGTCCTTATTGAAACCCTAATACCAATGCATTTGATTTTTTCTTCTTTAAATAGGATTGTCATTTTACTCCATGAATAAACAGTTGAAGAAGATCTTTTCACCTTTTGGCGCTTCTACAAAAGGTTACTTTTCATTTCTTCATTGCTATTTTAATCTACTGTATATTATTGCTTTGTAACTATCTATAAAGATGATTGTTATTTCGTAATGAATTTTTTAACTTGGTCTATAACTAGTTTGGTATTAAAGTTTAGTTAATTTGATTGATTGATATGGATTTGGTAATTGGGTGAGCAACAAGGCTTGTTAAACATCCAAGAACGCAAAGGCCTGAAGGTTTTGGATTTGTTACCTTTGAGCCAGAAGCTGATTACCAGAATGCATTGAATTTCATGAACGGAAGGGTAATTACTCAGCTTTCTATATGCGTAAGTTTGGTTATTTGTGTTATCTGTATATTTAGTTGATGGTAATTTGGTTATTTTGACTAAATTTTGCGTTATTAGGTTTCTTGCTTCCTTAATTCCGCACTATCATGTTTCTTGCTAATTTCACAGGTAGCCAAAATACCAAAACTAGAAGCTAAATGAAATATATGCAATAAAAAAGAGGGGGAATTTTGAGAATCAAACTCGGGACCCCTCGCACCCAAAGTGAGAATCATACCACTATACCAAATGCCCATCATTGACATTGTTGTATTTGAATTCTAGTCAAATTTATTTTACCCTTGTGAGTTATTTGATCACTAATGTCATTGCTTATCTATCACATAAAATTCAAATAATAGTTATTTTACACCGAGTTATCTTCATTTGCTTGCTTAAATGTTCTTCTGTACTTCCCTTATTTGAATGTGAGTATATGGAGGGGTTGCTTAAATAATATACCTTACAGTTCCTCTGATTCTCACTACTCGATGTGCAAAAATGTGATCCACTTACAGTCCATGTCTCCATCTTAAATCTTTGATCGATGGTGGCGTCATAGAGTTCTTTTAATTGCTGCAACACTTGTGGTGCAAAAGATCATCTTAGTTACTCATAAGGATTGCAACTGTGTAATTCCTTTTCCTGCTTATGTCTCTTATTCAGTGTCAATAGGCTTATCCCCAGGGCAGCTCCATCTGTCCAACTCATGTTTTCTTGGAGTATCTCACTTTTGATTTCTGATAGAAAAGACAGGACTTTCGCTCCAAAAGAATCTACTACAACTGGTTTACTCGTGTAATTACTTGAAGTCTCTTTAATATCTAAGGCAAAAAAAGAGATTATGTTAGATACTAGCTGCTAATACTATATTTGCTCAATGCCTGCACATTTGCTCTATAAGGACAATGCGTAGAAAGTGGAAGATGAGATTGTTGTAATCGTTCAGTATTCTCTGTTGGCTTCTTTCATATGCCTGATTATTATTTTGTTGATGACCCTATAGTTCTAGCTTACTTTTTTTGTGTTTGGCTGTTTTCTGGTACAAACTTATTGCATCTTGTATATACTTCACACTTGTTGTACTTGTGAGATGTTTTCATCAAACCGCATTTAAATCTGCAAACTGCACTATTGTTACTTAATTACCTATTTTTTCTATTATTATCAGGTGATGGACTACTACTACTGATATTATTTCCCAGAACAGCTTCCCTTTTCTTGTTAAATGAAGATGCCCTCATTTTCCTTACTTTTTGATCTGGTGAGACACCAATATCCTCTGCAGGCTTCAGAACTTGATTTATGAGTCTCAGACCAACACTTAATGATTTCTTATTAGTTGGTGTTCTCTTCTTTTGGGAGCACCAAAAAGAGAAGATTAGCATTCCATAATACCAAAAAAGAGAAAATAACTTAAAAACAATAGTGATGAGGATCAAGTTATGCATGTTTTGGCCATAATATAAAGCAGTGAAGCAATGTTGGGGTATGTCATTTCATATAGCTGAAGAGAGAGAGGTAAAAAGAAACCGCTGCTTCAACCCCTTTAAGCGCGAAGCAATCAGGAATGCGAGGCAATCAGATGCGTATGCTTTTAAATTTTAAAAAACAGGACATTCGTATGAATGAAAGTGTGACTCTGCTATATTTTTTCAGATATGTCTTTTCTTCTCTTCTTCTATTCGCTGGAAGGGGATGGCAACATTTCTTTTTGAAGTCTTGATTGGAGTCGCTGGGCTATTTGCTAGGAGTGGATGTAAAACTTATTTTTCAATTCTTGGTCGCAATTGCAGGACTGTCAGTTCAAGATATACTAGGGTGTGCTAGATATGACCTTTCTTCACTTGTTGATGCATGATCTGTAAGATGCCAAAATCATCCACATTCTTCGTTCTCAACTCATGCATCTGTAAGTATTTTTCTATCTATTTCCTGCTAAAGGTACTTCCTATCACATACTATAATTAGAATTAGCTTGTGTAAATCATAAATAGACTATGATTTTCCTAGGACTTCAGGTGAAATTTTAAGATAGTTAAGGTGTGAAACTCGTGAATGATGCATAACACAATGTGTTACAATTTATATTGCAGACTTTATGAGTGTCACGCCCCGAGTTATGGATGATAGTTACTTAACTATAAAATAAACTAGCCCTCAACCTCAATTATTACTGTAGTGGTAGTATATTTACAAATATTTGATTCACTTGACTAATTTAACTTCTTAATAATATAGTACTATTTGCTTCTTCTTTTTTGGTGGTGGGGTGGGGGTGGGGGGACAAAAGGGATGCAACTGTCTGTTATTGTTGAATGGATAGTGCTCATATAGATGACCTTAAAGTTAAATGTTACACTTAAAGAATGTTATGTTGGAATTGGGATAAGTAAAAAAGGTAAGTAAAAGGTGAAAGATTAGTGGAATAGTGACTAATTTTTGGGTCATAAACATAAAATTTAATTGATTTTCTTTCTATGGGACACCAAAGAAAGGCGAAAAGTAACAAGGTAAGTGTCTGGTATATTCAGTCAAACATGGATGATATTATAATGATATGTCCATGTGCACTAGTAACATTTCTCATTTTATCTGTTCCAATATGCTTTCACCGTTCCATTTTTATAATAAATAACCAATACATAAAAAAAATGTAGACAAAACAACTTGTATTTCAAGCAAAAAAGCAGTTAAGCTTATGTTTGTCCCTTTTTTTTCACTATCTTAACAGGCCAAAAGGTAATGAGTTTTGGAAATATTAACTTTCTGTTCTTCTGGGGATTGCTTTAGTGGAAGTGTTTGTTATGAGAGAGCATATTTTTGTTTTACTATTTGTTTTAAAAAATAAAAGTATTTTTACAATATAACATGTTTGGTTTGAAATGGGCCTAATTCCATGTAGATATACAAATGAATGCAAATTGCGGGGTGGTAGTAAGAAGTGGTAATGAGAAAAATTCATTTTCTTCAAAGGAATATTCACAACAAATGAACCACTTAAGAATATGACCTTACGTATACCCCCTTTTATAAGAAAATACTCAACACAAAATGAATTTCATTTCAAACCACACCAAAATAAGAATTCTCGAAAGACCTATTGTGGCTCAGATCACTTAAATGACGTTAAATGCAGAGCATGTGCAAGTGCAATAAAGGACACCACTTTCACACCATAGAAGTGCATGCTTGGCATATTTGGTGCGTAAAATTTTTAATCATGGATGTAGTTCCTTTTGTACAGATAAGAGAAGATATGCACAACAACATTATATGGGAAAGTAATTTTTATTTACCTTTCCATTACTTCATTCAATTGGTCATCTAATATTTACCAGTGTTTTTCCCTGCACTCTTGCATTATCTAACTGCATATAAATTTCCCGTTTCTTAGCTAAGGGACAGTTGTGACAATGAAAAATGTGTTGGATAATCAGTTTCCTGGTATCGATGTCATCCTTGCTAACTATCCTTCTCCGTTTCTAAAATATTTGTTGGGCAAAGTAGTACCCGCTTTCCAATTTGGCATCATTGGTCGGTGAACAAAATTTCTTAGGTTGGGATTTGCAGTACCACCTCCGTGGTTCTATCAGTTGCGTGCAAACATATCTGGGACTATGGCAACCACTTGGCTCCTGGGAAATTTCTTTCAGTCCATGCTACAAAGTTATGGTTCTTTTGAAGTGTATTATAATGGTAAACTGGTATGTACTTTTCAATCTATTTATGCTTATTCTTACCTTTTTCCTTGAGGTTAAAAACTTTGGGAAATGATTACCATTTTGTTCCTTTTTTGTGTCTAAATCCATCTGATTTATGAGAAGAAAATTCCATCTTTACTAGAGAATAGATAGATGTCGTTGTGGTTCATTTTTGGAATGAGAATGTCGTTGGCATGTTATACTTATACTCCCTCTTCATAGTAAAGATGGAATTTTTTATTACGCACACTTTAAAACCTAAAAAACACAAGAACATTGATCAAGAAGCCATACCATGCATGACTAATCTGCTTATATTAAGATAAAGGGATACCTTGAGTATGGGTCTCATCTCGTGGGACTTCAGGTTCATTAAATGGTTATCCTCATTCCCTTTGATGGGTTGTTAATGAACAATAGAAGCATATTTTAACGAATGATAAAAGTTTGGTTTCTATCTAATAATTTCTTTTTGTATGTAGGAGAATGTGGGTGATACAAATTGCCGATGGTGAAAGAAAGTCAGTTTGATCTATTGATGTGAATAGCTAAACTTTTTCTGGATTAAAATGTTTATTATTCATGATACTTTATGGATACATTTAGTTTAATTTGTAAACTTTTTTGCCGGTATGCATTCTGATACATTGTTTTATTAGTCTGTGTAGTACATTATTAAGTTGAATTCTATTGCAGGGTATAAGTTTTTGTATTTATTTATTAAATTTAGTTCTTGATTAAATCATCTATATGTTTGAAATAACTGTGATTACAAGATATATAAAAAATGTAACAATTTAACCATATTTTTTGCTAGTAGAAATATTAAAAACTGTATTTTATAACCTAATTGTAATATCCATAGTTTAAAAGTGTGGCCATAGGGATGGTATGTCTGGAATGTATATAGGCAAAGGCTACATTTTGCAAGTGTGGCCAATAAAGTAACAAAGTCCACACTTTCAAAGTGTAGCTTTAGGATGTCAAAGTGCTGCTATATGAGGGATAGCAAAGCGTGGCCTTTGTTATTCATAGGCCACGCTTTTCAAGCGTAGCTTCTAAGGCAACACTTGAAAAGCGTGGTCTAAAGTCAACGGTTGCGCCTCTTTAGGCCACCCCTGCAAAAGTGTTGCCTAAAGTCAAAAAATGTGGCCTTTGATCAAAGACAACACTTTTTATTAGTTTAGGCCACACTTTTCAAGTGTGGTTAAAGACGTAAAATATTGTAGTGTTGGGAAGCAGAAGCAGCCATGAAGACAAAGTACCCTTATCTCTTTCCTTCTAATCAAGTTTCTGTGTGAGGTAATAGTTTCCTCCTTAGTATGTCCTTTCGACTATATTCCATCAGCTTTCCTCATGATCCTAGCATGCATTCATGTTTTACAAAGTTAGTTCAGTCGTGTTTTCAAGTTAGAACTTAGTCATTGTGCCTATACCTTAGTTTTGATGTCTTGTTGGTTGGAATTGTAACTCTTACCCTCTAAACTCAGCTTATTTATTCTTCATTTGAGTATGAATGATTCGAAGGGGGAGATATTGTAACACCCCAAAATTCAAACCAGCTATTAAACTTAGAATTTCTACATTTTCTACATTTTCTCAGAATCACAGACCAAGTCCACGGGCCGTGGATGGGACCACGAGCCATGGAAAAGTCTCATGGAGTCAGTTCAGCAGACCCCTCCTCTGGGTCTGAAACCACGACTAGGTTTCATGGGTCGTGGATCGAACCACAGTCCGTGAATGATCCTCAAGGAATCAGAATTGAGGGTCATCAGATTTCCTTATTTCCACGAAGGAGTTCCACGAGCTGTGGATGGTTCCACGAGCTGTGAACCCTATCCATAGAACTCAGACCTGTAAGTCTCTATTTTTTTCTAGAAACAATGACCACAAGCCACGAGCCATGGTTCCATCTATGGGCCGTAGATGGGGTTCGTGGACACCTGAGCCGAGATTTTAAATAGTTTTTCTAGCTTATTTCCCAAGGGTATTTTTGTAAATTCCCACTTTTTTCACTCCTAATTTAAGTCATTTTAGGCCAAATTAAAGGGGTTTTAGTACCACGTAGCTAGTTCTTCATTCATTCTCTCAATTCAAGTTCGAAAAGGAAGGAAATGATTCTTCTCTCAAGCTCTAAGGTCTAGGCTTTCATCTCCAAGTCACCATCTTCAGATTTTTTCTAAGAAAGGATTTAGGTTCAGGTATGTGGCTATTAAATAAGAGATTCCTTCCACCCTTATGCCCAAAACAGTGTGGACATAACGAGTCCTAAGGGTAATCCTTGGAATGCCCGCCACCCTGATCCTTAACTGGCGGTAACATGATCATGACTCCATCTTAGAAAACACTGATGCACCACAAAAATACACTCTGCTTATTCTCAACCAAATCAAAGCACCTCACAGAGATACACTAGACCTGGTGAAGCTCTTTCTTAGAAGATCCTGAAGTCATCCCCTTACTCCTACAACTCTGCTGGTGTTACCCAATATGGCATAATTGAAATTAGCCGGGACCCTAGAATAGAATTACCATGTTTATCTTTAGTCTAGGGTGTTTTACCCTTTCCTTGTTAGATTAGAATCATTAGTATATACTTGTGGAAATATTTGTAACAAAGTAGTTATTTTTAGTTATCTTCGTGTTTTATTTGATTTTCCTTATTTTTATTTACCATTACTATGTAACTTTGGGTCCGAGGCCATAACTCGGATTGAACAGAGTTCCAGGTCAGTTATCTTGTTTAGAGGGTGTTTTTACCTGTTTGATAGATACTTATATATGTTTGTATTCTCTGCATTGGCACACATACTCTCATACATGCATCTACATGGCTAGTGGTATGGTATTTTAAGAAAATATGAGTTTTTGACCAAAAGCTAAGATTTTCTACTATTACTTTGGTTTCAGTTTTCAGAAAGATATTTCATGGGTTTTTACACTATTTTTGGAAAAAGAAGAAAATTACCATGTTTATACTCGGTCCGAGGGACATTTCTGGACCTTTTCTCCATTTACTTTTTGTTGATGAGTTCGACGTATGATTCAGGATGGCTCGAGAAGCACATATCTGGGTTTTACTTTTATTTCATATGTTGATGAGCTCTAGGGCGGCCTGCAAGATGATTGGGTGAGCCTACATGGCGGCCAATAAATTGTATTTCAGGGTTTTTACTTTCCTGCATTGGCCATATTTGCATCATACCATCCCATGATGCTTTCATCCTGTTGTATGTACTTGAATGTCTTATTGCTTTTATTATTATTATATTCACCATCAGTTTAAATTATGCCTCTTTTAAGTTGATAACTAGATTTAGGTGGATCTCGATAGCTAGTTTAATTTCCTATTTCTTATATTATATATTATCTATCTGAGCTTGGTCGGCCAATTATGTCAACTAAGTAACCCGTGTTTTGGTACTCATACTACATTTCTACATCTTTTTCTAATGCAGAACCTAGTACGATCTACCCTCAGTGACCATCTTTTCATTAGAGGACAGCTGTTGTTTTGATCATGGTGAGCTACCGACGTCCAAAGATTTTACTGCTTTCCTTCTATTTATACTGTCTGTATTTTGTATTTTGACCGTCTGCATTTTGTATTTTGGTAGAAATTAGCTCCTTGTATAGTCCTATTTTTGTACTTAGACGCTCTTCTACTGGTGATACCAGGGTTTAGTTCTTGTATATATTTTGTCTTTCTTGATCTCTTTATGGACACTTTTATATATTTTGTACTATTGGTATATATCTATACTGTTGGCCCATATCTTGTTATGATTCCTCTTCCTACTTCCTTATTTAATACATATTTGTTGTATCATGTTCTTGGGTTAGCTTGCCTACTAGGGGGATTATAGTAGGTGTCATCATGGCCCAATTTTGGGTTGTGATAGAGTGGTATCATAGCTTTAAGTTCATTGGTCTTACCTGTATAAGAGCAAAATGTCTAGTAGAGTCTCGTGGATCGATATGATAACGTATGTATCCTATCTGTGAGAGGCTATAGGGAATTCTTAGGAAAAATTCCATCTTGTTTGATTCCTTATCGTGTGGACTTGACTGTATCAACTTCTAAATATCTTTTATTTCACTCTTTATCAAATGGTTCAGAGGAGATCAATGACAGGTGAGGATGAGGCCCATGTGCCTGCAGTTAGAGCCCCAGCTAGGGGATGGGGCAGAAGTCGACCCAGAGGTAGATATAGGGGATGGGATGTGGTGTCAGCTCGGGCCTAGGCTAGGGTACAATTACTAGAGCAGGATATTGAGGTAGAGGAGGTTTAGTATAAGCTGAATGGTGTGGGGCCATCCTAGCATCCGGCAGGTGTTGTGGCTACTGATGACATTCAAAAACACTCTCATGTATGAGGTGGTAACGATTATCGTACAAAAAAATAAATATACCCAACGGATGTTTGGGTCGTATCCACGGGGAATGGAGTGATGATTCGCTAAGAAATCGCTTATAATTACTGGAGTGAGTCAATGTTCAAACAACTAAAAAGTAAAAATTGGGGAAATGGGAATGGGAATTAATGTAACAATTTCAACACACGAGTAATGTAAACACGATTTGTTTATCAATGAGAAGGAAGAATTAGGGTATTCTTCCAGTGGAATTCTACAATGGGTTAGGGACTTGATTAATTATGCAAAATCTTGATAAAAGGTACGGGTAGCATTGGCTTGGGCTATATTTGGTAGTCTCTCGACCCTTCAAATATATATACTATAGCCTTTGCTCAAGCACCATAGCTATAACTTCAAACCAACCAATTCAATGCTTGGGGGAATTGCACTATTTCTAGCTAAGATTCTTAGATGGGTATTTCCTTCGATTAAGCTATTTCTAGCCTCAATCTAAGGTGGAAATCCCAAATTTCCACTATTGAATTCCTATCCGAATTATGAACCCCACTTCCAAATAAGAACACAATTAAGTACGCTCAATCAATGTTTGCAAGCATCACTTTTATGATTAAAATATGAAGAATTCAATAGACCCATATTAATTCATCAATAATAAGCACAATTAACCAATACCCACACCCTAATTCAAATACCCATCATGCACATACCCCTAGACAAGGAAATTAGCTACTCATATGAAGGAAATAAGAAGATATACCAAATGGATTATCCATAATTCCCTTCATATTCAAGCTAAACTACAAATCCAAGCTCAAATCCTTAGAAAAATGGTGATCTAATTGGAGAAGATGAATAGAGAAGAGTGTACTCTCAATATCTTCATTGGGGAAAGTAAAACTCCAAATTCTATCTAGGTACACACCCCAAAATGGGTTTTAGAAGTTTCCCAATACAGCACATGGCTTTGGACCAAAATACCCCTTGGGGGTGGTGCAACGCAACATGCAATGCGATATCCGATTGCACCTTGCTTTCTGTGCATTGCATGCTACTTTTTCCTCTAACCAGTGATGTCATCTCTTTTTATGGTTAGGTGCGAAGGAGGTGCGGTGCACATGCTGCATTGTGCGACTCGCATGTCGGTCGCTCCTCTAGTCAGATTCTTTCTCTTTTTTGATCTCCTTCCCACTTCAACTCTTTTTGAGCTCTTTAGGTTCAATTCCATTGTTTTCTACTTTTGACCAAGAGTGCCTGCATTTTCATCAATAAGGGAATTAAGTACCTCTAATTCTCATTAAAATATGGCAATAATTCATGAATAAAGGCTCAATAAGTTTGTAGATTATCAACTTATCAGCTACACCAGCCTTATAGGATACTTTAGTTCATTTGCTTGGGTTTTTAGAGGGTATGTCACGTCCTGCATCTTTTCTAAGGACTCTGATTGGTGCACAGATCAAGCACGAGGCTCGGACTTCAGCCTAGGCAGTGACACATGGTTCAAGAGCGTAACCTGCTACTGTGGCTCCCTAGTTAAAGGTGTTGCCAGTTCCTATAGTTGCTCTGCCTATTCCAACTAGGCCTGCTATGTCTTTTAAAGAGCAGAAGATAGTGGGTAGGTTCATTCGATTTGGTACTCCAAGATTTTCAAGTGCTCCGGGAGTGAACGCCCATGAGTTTCTAGCCAACTTCCAGGAGAGGTTACACAACATTGGTTTGGTTGAGTCACATGGGGCATATTATACCATTTTTCAGCTAGATGGTCTAGTAAAATAGTGGTAGAGGTCCTACATTGCTTGCAGACTAACTGGGTTACCTCCGATGACTTGCACTCAGTTCTCTGAGGCTTTATTAGAGAAGTATATACTGCACATCTTGTGAGAGAGGTTAATATATGAGTTCACTAGGTTGGAGAAGGGCTCCATGACTATTTCAGAGTCTAAGGTCTATTTTCATGAGTTGGCTATACATGCCTCAACGATTCTGCCCACCGAGCATGAGAGGGTGCGTCGCTTTGTTAAAGTGCTAAACTTGCAACTTCGTCTAGCTACTGAGGGTATAGTAGCCTCAAGCTAGTCTTTCTTGGATGTTGTGGATTATGCCTGCACTATTGAGGGTGTACTTTGTGAGGCCTAAGGGGTAGCGATAGGAGACCTTACCATCAGGGTAGTTGCAGTGGTCCACAGACTCGGGTAGAGGCTTCATTGTTCGAGGTCAGCATCTACAACTCTTCTAGCCAAGCTGGCCTCTTCAGGCGGTACTAAAGATTATAAAGGGTCTGAGTAGTCAGGGTAGCAAGGGCTTGGTTCAGTCTTCGTGAGGTGCTCACTCTAGGTATTTAGGCCGTGGTGGCCATTCAGGTTTAGCCAAGTCATCATAGTAGAGTACATCTAGTCAGGGTTGTTGCGAGTATGGTGTGGTGGGTCATTTTTTCAGGGATTGTCCTTTGATTCAGTATTATGGTTGATAGGGTCAGCTGGGTTAGTTGGGTCAGCAGGTTCAGGCCCCCACGTCTCTAGTGCAACTTACATTAGGAGGTGCACAGAGTAGTAGGGGTGTTGTCTATGGTACTCTAGGTGGTCCTCAAGCTGGTAGATTAGGTGGTCATGGAGGTCAGAGCCATATGTATGCATTTTGGAGCCAGCCAGAGGCTGAGGCTTCAGATGCTGTCATCACATGTACGATCTCTATTTGTCATCAGTCAGCTTCTGCACGGTTTGATCTGAGGTCTATATTTTCATATGTATCTACTTACTTTGCTACACGCTGGAGTCTGTTTGTGCATTATCGCTTGTGCCTATGCATGTAACTACCCAAGTAAGAGATTCCTTAGTAGTGGATCATATTTATCAGGCTTTTATGATGACTATTCTAGGGTATGACATGTGGGTAGACTTGATTGTGCTGAACATGGTTGATTTTGATGTAATTGTAGACATGGATTGGCTGTCTCCTAACCTTGCGATCTTGGATTGCTTTGCTAAGACTTTTACTCTATGGGTTCCTGGTAACTCTTTATTGTTTGGAAGGGTGTTGATATCCATATATCGAGGGGAGTTATATCTTTCCTAAGTTCCCAACGGTTGGTTTGGATGGGGTGCTTAGCTTATCTCTCTTACGTCCATGATACTAGTGCCACCACACCTTCACTTGAGTCAGTTCCTGTGGTTTGTGAGTATTTGGATATGTTTTCCTCTGATCTACTGGGTCTTCCTCTAGATCATGACATCGTCTTTGGTATTGATATTGAGTTGGGCACTCAACACATTTCTATTCCACCATATCAGATAGCACCATTCGAGTTGAGAGAGCTTAAGGAGAAGCTCCAAGATCTTTTGAGTAGAGGGTTTATCATGCCTAGTGTGTCTTCGTAGGGTGTTCCAATTTTTTTTGTAAAGAAAAAGGATGGGTCCATGCATATGTGTATTGACTACAGGCAGGTGAATAAGGTGACTATAAAGAATAGGTATCCGATGACGTGTATTAAAGATTTGTTTGACCAACTACATGGTGCTGCAGTGTTCTCTAAGATTGACATGAGATCACTCTATCATCAGTTGAGGATCAGGGCTGTGAGTATCCCAAAGAGTGCATTTAGGACTCAATACGGCCATTATGAGTTCCTGGTCATGTCTTTAGGGTTGACCAATGCCCCAACAACATTTATGGAGTTGATGAACTGTATGTTAAGATCCTACCTATATTTATTTCTTATTATGTTCATCGATGACATTATGGTATATTTGAGGAGTAGAGAGAAGCATGAGAAACATTTAAGAGTTGTACGTCATATCCTTGCGAGACCAGCAGTGATATGCCAAATTCACTAAGTGTGAGTTTTGTCTTGAGTTTATGGCATTCTTGGGGCACGTGGTGTCTAAGGATGGGATTATAGTGGATCTGGCAAAGATTACAACAGTTCATGATTAGGCTAGACCTACTTCTCCTAACGAGGTTCATAGTTTTGTCAGGTTGGCAGGTTACTACAGATGGTTTATGGAGGGGTTTTTTTCCATTGCAACTCCATTAACTAGATTGACTCAGAAGAATGTTCCTTTTTAGTTGTCTGATGAGTGTGAGGAAAGCTTTCTGAAGCTCAAGGACTTATTAACTTCAGCTCTGATTCTTACTCTTCTAGTTGAGGGCTAGGGGTTTACGCTGTACTGTGATGCTTCCGAAGTCAGGTTGGGTTATGTATTAATGCAGTAGGGCTAATTTATTACTTATGCTTCCAGACAACTGAAGGTTCATGAGAGAAACTACCCTACTCATGACATGGAGTTAGCAGCGGTAGTCTTCGCGTTGAAGATTTGGAGGAACTATCTGTATGGCATGCATTGTGAGATCTTCACTGACAATCATAGTCTTTAGTACATTTTTAGCCAGAAGGATTTAAATTTGAGGTAGTGCAGGTGGTTGGAGTTACTGAAGGACTATGATATCTCTATTCTTTATCACCCAGGGAAGGCAAACATGGTAGCGGATGCCTTGAGCCTGAAGGCGGTGAGTATGGGTAGGTTGGCATTCTTCGCGGCAGAGGAGAAACCTTTAGTTATGGACATACAGTCCTTAGCTAACAGGTTGGTTAGAATTGACATTTCTAAGCTGATTGAGGGTCCTATCTGTGTTCCTACAGTTGGTGATTTGTTTAGGTTGATCTTGAAGGAGGCTCATTATTCTAGGTATTTCATTCTTTTTGGGGAAGCTAAGATATAGTGTGACTTGAGAAAACACTATTGGTGGTGTGGTATGAGAAGGGTTATCTCAAATTTTGTGTCTAGGTGCTTGAACTGTTAGCAGGTGAAGTGCAAGTAGCAGAGACCAGGTATTACCTATTTCGGGAGGAATGGGAGCGGATAGCTATGGACTTCGTGGTAGTCTTGCCACAAACTTTTTGGAGGTTTGATGCTATTTGGGTTATTATGGATATGTTGAAAAAGTCTACTCACTTTCTACCCATTCTGACTTCCTATAGTTCAGAGAGGTTGGCTTAGATTTACATCCATGAGATTGTTGATTTGCATAGAGTGCCTATTTCTATCATTTTTAATCGTGGTACTCAGTTTAAATTATGTTTTTGGTGGTCTGTTTAGAGAGAGTTGGGTACCCCGAGTTGAAATTAGCATTGCTTTTCACCTGCATACTGATGGTCAGTTGTAGCTCAATATATTGGTTCTAGAGGATATGTTGTGTGCTTGTGTTATTGATATCGGAGGTCAGTAGTTCCATTTCTTAGCTTTGGCAGAGTTTGCGTATAATAATAACTACCACTACAGTATTTAGATGGCTCCATTTGAGGCATTGTATGGTAGGTGGTGCAGGTCTCTGGTGGGTTGGTTTGATGCCTTCGAGGTTAGACCGTGGGGTACTAATTTTCTATAGGATTTTATTGATAGATTTTGGGTCATTCAGGACAGGCTTCATACTGCCCAAAGTAGGCAGAAGAGTTATGTTAACCAGAGGGTTTGAGAGTTAAAATTTATGGTAGGTGATTGTGTGTTGCCCATGAAGGTCGTGATGAGGTTTGAGCGTAAGGGAAAGTTTAGCCCTAGGTTCATCGGACATTTGATATCCTTCATTGAATTTGAGAGGTAGCATATATGTTTGCCTTGCCTCCTACTCTTTCAGGTGTTCACCCTGTTCTCTATGTTTCTATGTTGAGTTCGTATTTTCTGGATGTGTCGCATGTGTTCCAGTGGGATTTGGTTCAGTTGGATGAGCCTTTAGCTTTTAAGGAGGAGCCTGTTGCTATTTTGGACAGGCAGGTTAGGAAGTTTAGGTCCAAGGAGATTTCATCAGTTAAGGTTCAGTAGCGTCATCATCTTGTCGAGGAGGCAACTTGGGAGACCGAGACTAACATGCGGACACGTTATATTCACGTTTTTGAGCCTCATGTACCTTCATGTCTATAACTTTCAAGGACCAAAGTTCTTTTAGTAATGAATATTGTAATGACCCTTTAGGTCATTTTCTCTAGTTTCATGTTTTTTCTGTGTTTTGAGCTTTCCTGTAGCAGCTAAATGTCATTTATGACTTTCTAGAACTAATGGTTTAGTTCCTGGGCAATTCATTTCTATTTTAAGCCCATTTTCGTATTTTGAAACTCTTAAAGCTAAAACAGCTGACTTTGGTCAATATTCAGAGAATATGGGCTCAGATGGAAATTTTGTTAGCACTGTTAGCGCCAGAACATTGACTTTGGGCTAGTGGGATATTTGGTTCAGATCTCGAGGCTTTCAGACTCATTTTGGACACTTGGGTAACTTCAATGCAAAATTGGCAAATTGTTGACTTTGGTTAACATTACACAAGACGGCCTCCGTTGGTCATTTTGATGATTCTGTTGAGTCCGGAATGCCATTTCCTGTTAGGTAGCATGTCTGGTTTGTTTTCATAGGGTTTGGAATGTACCCTAAGGGTCCATCCAGTGATTTTTTGACTTGTGCAAATTGCTAATTTTTGTTGTTGCTGTTGCAGGGTCACCTTCGATGACTTGCACTCAGTTCTCTGAGGCTTTCTTGGAGAAGTATATACTGCACATCTTGTGATAGAGGTTAATCTATGTTCACTAGGTTGGAGAAGGGCTCCATGACTGTTTCAGAGTAGGAGGTCTATTTTCATGAGTTGGCTAACATGCCTCTACGATTCTTCCCACCGAGCATGAGAGGGTGCGTCGCTTTGTTAAAGGGCTAACCTTGCAGCTTCGTCTAGCTACTAAGGGTATAGTATCCTCAGGCTAGTATTTCTTGGATGTTGTGGATTATGCATGCACTATTGAGGGCGTACTTTGTGAGGCCCTAGGGGCAGCGATAAGAGACCATACAATCAGGGTAATTGCAGTGGTCCACAGACTCGGGTAGAGGCTTATTTGGTCGAGTTCAGCATGTGCAGTGCTTCTAGCCAAGCTGGCCTTTTTCAGGCGACACTAAAGATTACAGAGGGTATGAGTAGTCAGGGTAGCCAGGGCTTGGTTCAATCATCGTGAGGTGCTCACTCTAGGTATTTAGGTCGTGGTGGCTATTCAGGTTCAGCCAAGTCATCATAGCAGGGTACATCTAGTCAGGGTTGTTGCGAGTATGGTGTGATGGGTCATTTTTCTAGGGATTGTCCTTCGATTCAATAGTTTGGTGGACAGGGTCAGTTGGGTTAGTCGGTTCAGCAGGTTCAGACCCCCAGGTCTCTAGTGCCACTGGCCAGAGGGGGTACACATAGTAGTACGGGTGGTGTCTATGGTAATCAAGGTGGTCCTCGGGCTGGTATATCAGGTGGTCATGGAGGTCAGATCGATATGTATGCATTTCCGGGACAGCCAGAGGCTGAGGCTTCAGATGTTGTCATCACAAGTACGATCTTCATTTGTCATCAGTCAACTTCCGTACTATTTGATCCTAGGTCTATATTTTCATATGTATCTACTTACTTTGCTACATGCTAGAGTCTTTTGGTGCGTTATTGCCTGTGCCTATACGTGTAACTACCCTAGTAAGAGATTCCTTAGTAGTAGATCATGTTTATTGGGCTTGTATAGTTACTATTCTGGGGTTGGTTGATTTTGATGTGATTCTAGAGATGGATTGGCTGTCTCCTAACAATGCGATATTAGATTGCTTCGCTAATACTGTTACTCTATGGGTGCATGGTAACCCTTTATTGTTTGGAAGGGTGTCGATATCCATATGTTGAGAGGAGTTATATGTTTTTCAATTTCCAAACGGTTGGTTGGGAAAGGGTGCTTAGCTTATCTTGCTTATGTCCATGATACTAGTGCCACCACATCTTCACTTGAGCCAGTTCCTGTGGTTTGTGAGTATTTGAATATGTTTTCCTCTGATCTACTGGGTCTTCCTCTAGATCATGACATCAACTTTGGTATTAATGTTGAGTTGGGCACTCAGCCCATTTCTATTCCACTATATCGGATAGCACCATCCGAGTTAAGACAACTTAAAGAGAAGCTCCAAGATCTTTTAGGTAGAGGGTTTATCAGGCCTAGTGTGTCTCCGTAGGGTGCTCCTATTCTGTTTGTATAATAAAAGGATGGATCTATACATATGTGTATTGACTACAGGTAGGTGAATAAGGTGACTATAAAGAATAGGTATCCGATTACGTGTATTGATGATTTGTTTTACCAACTACAGGGTGCTGCAATGTTCTCTAATATTGACATGAAATTAAGCTATCATCAGTTGAGAATCAGGGCTGTAAGAATCCCAAAGAGTGCATTTAGGACTCGATACAGCCATTATGAGTTCCTGGTCATGTCTTTTGGGTTGACCAATGCCATAACAACGTTTATGGAGTTGATGAACTGTATGTTCAGATCCTACCTAGATTCCTTTCTTATTGTGTTCATCGATGACATTATGGTATATTTGAGGAGTAGAGAGAAGCATGAGAAACATTCAGGAGTTGTACTTCACATCCTTGACAGGCCAGCATTTATATGCCAAATTTACTAAGTGTGAGTTTTGGCTTGAGTTTATGGCATTCTTGGGGCACGTGGTTTCCAAGGATGGGATTATAGTGGATCTGGCAAAGATTACAACAGTTCTTGGTTGGGCTAGACCAACTTCTCCTATCGAGGTTCATAGTTTTGTCAGGTTGACAGGTTACTACAGATGGTTTATGGAGGGGCTTTTTTCCATTGAAGCTCCATTAACTAGATTGACTCATAAGAATGTCCCTTTTTAGTTGTCTGATAAGTGTGAGGCAAGATTTTTGAAGCTCAAGGACTTATTGACTTCAGCTCTGATTCTTACTTTTCCAGTTGAGGGCTAGGGGTTTACGCTATTCTGATGCTTCCAAAGTCAGGTTGTGTTATGTATTAACGCAGTAGGTCTAATTTATTGCTTATGCTTCTAGACATCTTAAGGTTCATGAGAGAACTACCCTACTCATGAATTGGAGTTAGCAGCGGTAGTCTTCGCATTGAATATTTGGAGGCACTATCTGTATGGCATGGATTGTGAGATCTTCACTAACCATCGTAGTCTTCAGTACATTTTCAGCCAGAAGGATTTAAATTTGAAGTGGTGCAGGTGGTGTGAGTTACTGAAGGACTATGATATCTCTTTCCTTTATCACCCAAGGAAGGCAAACATGGTAGCAGATACCTTGAGAATGAAGGCGGTGAGTATGGGTAGGTTGGTATTCTTTGCAGCAGAGGAGAAATCTTTAATATTGGACATCCAGTCCTTGGCTAACAGGTTGGTTAGACTTGACATTTTTGAGCCGATAGAGGGTCCTATATGTGTTCCTAGAGTTGGTGATTTGTTCAGGTTGATCTTGAAGGAGCCTCATTATTCTAGATATTTCATTCTTCTCGGGGAAGCTAAGATATAGTGTGACTTGAGACAGCACTACTGGTGGTGTGGTATGAGAAGGGTTCTCTCAAATTTTGTATCTAGGTTCTTGAACTATTAGCAGGTAAAGTACAAGCAACAGAGACCAGATGCTACCTATTTCAGAGTTGAAATGGGAGCCGATAGCTATGGACTTTGTGGTAGTCTTGCCACACACTTTTTGGAGGTTTGATGCTATTTGGGTTATTATGGATATGTTGACAAAGTCTACTCACTTTCTACCGATTGTGAATTCCTATAGTTCAGAGGGGTTTGCTTAGATTTACATCCATGAGATTGTTGATTTGCATAGAGTGTCTATTTCTATCATTTTCAATCGTGGTACTCAGTTTACATTATGTTTCTGGTGGTCTATTCAGAGAGAGTTAGGTACCCCGAGTTAAACTTCGCATTACTTTTCACCTGCATACCGACGGTCAGTTGTAGCTCAATATATAAGTTCTAGAGGATATATTGCGTGCTTGTGTTATTGATATCGAAGGTCAGTAGGACCATTTCTTAGGTTTGGCGGAGTTCGTGTATAATCATAACTACCACTCCAGTATTTAGATGGCTTCATTCGAGGCATTGTATGGTCGGTGGTGCAGGTCTCTGGTGGGTTGGTTTGATGCCTTCTAGGCTAGACCGTGGGTTACTAATTTTCTATAGGATTTTATTGATAGAGTTTGGGTCATTCAGGATAGGTTTCGTACTGCCCAAAGAAGGCAGAAGAGTTATGCTAACCGGAGGGTTTGAGAGTTAGAATTTATGGTTGGTGATCGAGTGTTGCCCATGAAGGGCATGATGTGGTTAGGGAGTAAGGGAAAGCTTAGTCGTAGGTTCATTGGGACCTTTGAGATCCTTCATTTTATTAGAGAAATAGCATATGAGTTTTCCTTGACTCATGCTCTCTCAGGTGTTCACCCTGTTCTCTATGTTTCTATGTTGAGATGGTATGTTTCGGATGTGTCGCATATGCTACAGTGGGATTTGGTTCAGTTGGATGAGTCTTTAGCTTTTAAGGAGGAGCCTGTTGCTATTTTGGACAGGCAGGTTAGGAAGTTGAGGCCCAAGGAGATTCCATCAGTTAATATTCAGTGGCTTCATCATCTTGTCGAGGAGGATACTTAGGAGACCGAGACTAACATGCAGACACGTTATATTCACCTTTTTGAGCCTTCATGTACCTTCTTTTCTTTAACTTTCAAGGACCAAAGTTCTTTTAGTAATGAATATTGTAATGACCCTTTAGGTCATTTTCTCTAGTTTTATGCTTTTTCTGCGTTTCGAGCTTTCCAATAGCAGCTAAAGGTCATTTATGACTTGCTGGAACTGATGGTATGGTTCTTAGGCAATTCATTTCTGTTTTAAGCCTATTTTCCTATTTTGAAACTCTTAAAGATAAAAGAGTTGACTTTGGTCAACATTCGGAGAAGATGGGCTCAGATGGTAATTTCGTCAGCACTGTGAGCTCCAGAATATTGACTTTGGGCTAGTGGGACATTTGGTTTGGATCTCGAGGCTTTCAGACTCATTTTGGACAGTTGGATAACTTTAAGGCAAAATTGGTAAAATATTGACTTCGGTCAACATTACATCAAGACGACCTCCGTTGGTCATTTTGATGATTCCGTTATGTCCAAAATGCCATTTCCTGTTTGGTAACATGTTTGGTTTGTGTTCATAGGGTTTGGAATGTACCCCGAGGGTCCATCCTTTGATTTTTTGACTTGTGCAAATTACTAGTTTTTGTTGTTGCTGTTCCAGGGTTACCTAACCCTTCGTGTTCACGAGGGGGTGACCGTGTTCATGAGCCCACATATGCGACAGGTCCTTTAACACCTCAGAATTCAGACCGGCACTTAAAACCTTGAACTAAAAAAAAACTCAGAAAAATTCTATCTACCAGTCAAGCCCCACTGGCTGACCCACATGCGTCGGAGGTTTGACGGCCCATCGAGGTCCTCGTGGAAAGATCCCAGTGGCTCTGCTCAGCTCGCCTCAGCTATAAGGAAGCCCCACGGGAATCAAAAGTCGATAAGCCATGGGATAACCCGTGGGAAACCACCGGTGCCCCATCCAAGCCTTCTCTATCCCGATAGGAAATCACCACAGTCGTCATGGATGTGATGGTATGTGGGAGACGTGGTGGGGACTGTCCAGGGGACCAGCCCCAATCTGCTCTTTTCCAATGCCTGGGCCGATGGGCCATCGCAGGTCCGATGCCCATCGGGGAGCCCATCCGGCGAAGGAATTTCTGCAATTCTTGTTTTAAGTTGGGGGAATTCTGATCTTTTTCCAATCCTTTTAACTCCGACCCTAAGTCATTTTAGGGGTAATTAAAGGGGGTTTTACGCTTTTTCCTTCATTACTCCTAAACTAATCGACACCTAGAGACTTTTAAAAGAATTAGAAACGTTTCCTCTCAAGAACAAGCAGGAGGGTTTTCTTTAAAATCATCCCTAAATCCAAAGGTTTCTCCATAGAATCTTCTTACAAGTATATGGGATTTCATCAGTGGGTTCCTCTCACCTATTGAGTCCCTAAAATCAGTCTAGTTCTCCAGTTTTCAAGTAGTTCTTCCGACCTAGGGTTTCTGAATTCTATGCAATTGGCGTATTTCACTATTCATGATGATATGTATGATTCCTCAGATGTTCTTGGAAACCCAAGATAGTTATCTACTAAGATTTATTATAGCCCTATAATGTTTAATTTTAGTACCTTCAGTTCATGCATGCTAAATAGATATTGTAGTCAGTTATGCTTCAAAATCAGAATGCTATTAGTTTTCAGTATTATTAGATTGCATTCTCAGATAATTATTAATATTTGATCTATCCAGTATTTCAGTGGCATTTCATTGCTTATGTATTCAGTTGAGAGTAGGCTTAGTACCAAGCGGACAAAGGGACGAAGGCTCACCCGCCAGTTTAGGCTGAGACCTTTGGTAGCGGTCCCGAAGTCCCAGAACTACGATGCCACCATAGGTTCTAAAGGGTTCACCCATCAGATTAGGCTTGACACCCTTGTACCTTGTGGACATCAGTTTAGTGGATCCATGTCAGACTTGTTTGTACCCTTGGCAAGGTATGAACACCCTTCCATCCAGGGATACAGGTTGGCCCCATAGTTAGCTCAGTTTGGGGTATGTCGATTTATAGTATCTCTAACAGTGAGACTCATATTGCATTGACCATGTACTCAGTATGTATTTCAACTATTAAGTTCATTACAGCATGCTATAGTACTCATGATTAGTTACATGGTCATTGCATTCACCTTATCCTTCAGTTAGTGTTTTAGTATGTATTTCAATGTTAAGTATTCATGTTTTATAGATTTTCATAAATCACGCATGCTCAGTACATTCGAAGTACTGACGCATACTTTTATGTTACATCTTATCATGATGTAGGTTCAGGTGTTCAGCCCCCAGACCGCGCTTAGCTCGACTTCCAGTCCTTACTCAGCAGCTTCAGTGGTGAGTCCTCATAGTTTAAGGATGATAGATATGCTTTCATTTCAGTCTTATATTTTCATTTTTAGACTTTTAGAGTTAGTTGGGGCTTTGTCCCAGCAACTCACTTCAAATAGAGGCTTTCAGACATAGAACTAGAATCAGCTTTTTGGTCATTAGTTTTATGTTCAGACTTACTACATTCTAGATATTTATATATTCAGATATGCTTGGATTAAATTTTCCCAACTTATTTATGTAAACCAATATAGCTTATGCACAGATTACATTTGATTTAAAAATGCCTAGATATGCCAGACCATGGGTTAGTTTGGGGTCACTTGTGATACTAAGCACCATGTTACATCTAAGGGGTAGCCTCTGGGCATGACAAACTTGGTGTTAGAGCATCAGGGTCAAGTGTCCTAGGGTGTCTGAAAGTTGCATCGTGTAGAGTCTTCTTCATGGGTTTAAAGCGCGCCATACTTATCGGGGAGAAGCTATAAGACGTCAGTAGGAACAACTTTCATTCTTTCTTTTATAGCTCGTGCTATAGAGTGTGAACTTTATTTAATTTTCTTCTAACTCATGCTCTACATGTTATAGAAAATGCCTCCCAGAAGAGCCAATGACAGGAACCAACAGGCACCAGCAGCTCCAGCAGACCCTCTGAATGAGCAAGTCACTCATGCCGAATTCATGTCTGCTTTCCCTGTGCTTGCTCTGGCCATGACCGCTCAGGTCAATCAACAGGCTGTGGCACTAGCTCTATCTCAGACCAACTCTGCTACAGCTAATGTCCGAGACTTCACTCAGATGAACCCTCCAGAATTTCATGGGTCCAAGTCCGAAGAGGATCCACAAGAATTTCTTGAAGACATTCAGAAGGTGACAGATCTTATGGGTATCACTGCAGTTGATAGAGCAGATTTAGCCGCCTACCAGCTAAAGTGAGTGGCTTATACTTGGTATCAGTAGTGAAAGGAATCCCATTGGAAGGAATCCCATTGGAACCACTTCAAAACTGCATTTCTGGACAAGTTCTTCCCACTTGATCTCAGGGAAGCCAAAGTCCAAGAGTTCATCAACTTGAAGCAGAATCATATGAGTGTGAAGGAGTACACACTCAAGTTTACTCAGTTTTCTAAGTATGCTCCGACAATAGTAGCTGACTCCAGGGCCCATATGAGTAAGTTTGTATCTAGTGTGTCCGATGATATGTTAAATGAGTGCAAGACTGCTATGCTTGTTAAGGAGATGGATTTTTCCAGGTTGGTTACTTATGATCCGCAGATCGAGGAGGAGATAACCAAAGAAAGCAGAGGAGATAGTAACAGAGCTAGAATAGGTGACTTCAACTACTCTCAAAAGAGGTCAGAGGGTGGTAACTGCTCTCAGTTCCGTCAGAAATAGTGACCTAGTTCTTAAGTTCATACATGAATGCATGGATAAAGCGCCATGCTCTAAGTCCCAAGGTATGGTTACTAGCAGGCGCACTCATCTAGTTTGCAAGAACTGTGGCATAAACCAGCAGGGTGAGTATATGGCAGGTAGTAGAAATTGCTTCGGGTGTGGTATGCCAGGCCACAGAATGAAAAAGTTCCCAGTAAATTCTCAGAAGGGCAACGATACTCCTTTGCAGAATCATGCCAGTTCTACAGCAGTTCCAGTGGGATACCCCACTCAGTAAGGTACCTCATCTTGTATAGGTGGTGGTCAATGCCAAAACAGGTTGTATGCCCTTCAGACTCAACAGGACCAGGAGGATTCTCGCGATGTGGTCACACGTACGTTATAAGTCTTCCATTTAGATGTTTATGCATTGTTAGACCAAGGGGATACCCTTTATTTTGTAACTCCTTATATAGCGGTAAATTTAGGTGTCAGTCCAGAAATCCTCCGAGAACCCTTCTTAGTCTCTACTCCAGTTGGTGATCAAGTTAAAACTAGACGGGTATACATAAATTGCCCAGTAAGTCACCTTAGCCGATCTTGTAGAGTTAGAAATGACTGCCTTTGATATTATTCTAGGCATGGGTTACATTCCTGTTATGCCTCAGTTAATTGTAGAACTAGGATCGTTCAGTTTCCAAACAAGCCAGTCTTAGTGTGGAAGGGTAATACCTCAGTGCCGGTAGGTCGATTCATCTCTTACCTTAAGGCCAAAAAAATGATTTCCAAAGGGTATATCTATCATATTGTTTGGGTTAAGGATTTAAAATTTGAAACTCCAACTCTTGATTCAGTACCAGTGGTGAATGATTTTCCAGAAGTATTTTCGGAAGATCTTCCCAGAGTTCCTCCCGAAAGGGAAATCGACTTTGGAATAGATCTCCTTCTAGATACCCAGCCTATTTTGATTCCTCCCTACAGAATGGCTCCAGCTAAGCATAGGAATTTAAAGAGTAGTTGAAAGACCTTCTAGATAAGGGCTTCATCAGACCCAATATCTCTCCATGGGGTGCTCCAGTTCTTTTTGTGCATAGGAAAGTCAGTTCTCTCAGGATGTGCATTGACTACCGTCAGTTGAACAAAGACATAATCATGAATATATATGCCATCCCCAGGATTGATGACTTGTTCGACCAGCATCAGGGTACTAGTTGCTTCTGTAAGATAGACCTCCGATCTGACTATCATCAGCTCAGAGTCAGAAATTATGACATTTCAAAGACAGCTTTCAAAACTCGGTATCGTCACTATGAATTTGTAGTTATGTCTTTCCGACTAACGAATGCTCATACAGCTTTCATGGATTTGATGAACATGGTGTTAAAGCAGTATATAGACTTGTTCTTCATTGTCTTAATCGATGATATACTCATATATTCTTGGAGCGAAGGGGAGCATGCTGATCATTTGAGAGTTGTGCTACAAACTCTCAAGGATTGTGAATTATTTTGCTAAGTTCAACAAGTGTGAATTCTGGTTGAAGTCAGTTGCATTCCTTGGTCATGTGGTATCTAGTGAGGGAATCCAAGTTGATTCTCAAAAGATTGAGGCAGTGAAGAACTGGCCCATACCCACCTCTTTGACAGACATAAGAACCTTCTTGGGTTTTGTCAATTACTACAGGAGGTTTGTTGAAGGATTTTTGACCATAGCTGCCCCATTGACCAAATTGACTCAGAAAAAGGTCAAGTTTCAGTGGTCAGCCAAGTGTGAGAAGAGTTTCCTAGAATTGAAAACCAGGTTGACTACAACTTCAAATTTGACTCTACCAGAGGGTTCAAATGGCTATGCAATTTATTGCAATGCATCCAGGGTCAGCCAGGGTTGTGTTTTGATGCAGTAGAGTAAGGTCATAGCAGATGCATCCAGATAACTTAAGGCCTATGAGAAGAACTACCTGACTCATGACCTTGAGCTTGCAGTTATTGTGTTTGCCTTAAAGATTTGGAGACACTACTTGTATGGTGTTCATGTTGATGTGTTCACAGATCATAAGAGCCTTCACTATGTGTTCATCCAGAAAGAGTTGAATCTTAGTCAGAGAAGGTGGCATGAATTCCTTAAAGATTATGATATGAATGTGCTCTACCATCCGAGTAAGGCCAATGTAGTCGATGATGCCCTCAATAGACTTTCCATGGGTAGTGTGTCACATGTTGATAAAAAGAAGAAAGAATTAGCTAGAGATATTCATAGGCTTAATTGTTTAGGAGTTTGCCTTATGGACACGACAGATAGTGGTGTGATGGTCTAGAATGGGTCAGAATCTTCATGGAAACGAAGGTTAAAGAGAAACAGGACATTTATCCCATCTTGATTCAGTTCAAAGGTGCAGTTCATCAGCATAGTGTAGAGGTTTTCTCCCAAGGGGGAAATGGTGTGCTTCGCTACCAGGGTCATTTATATGTACCTAATATCGGTGAGTTAAGGCAGTAGATCCTTACAGAAGCCCATAATTCCAGATATTCTATTCATCCTGATGCCACTAAGATGTACCATGATCTATGGGAAGTCTATTAGTGGAATGACATGAAGAGGGACATTACAGATTTTGTCTCTAAGTGTCCTAACTGTCAGCAGGTGAAAGTAGAACATCAGAAACCAGGAGGTGTGACTCATGATATTAACATTCCTATTTGTAAGTGGGAGGTGATTAACATAGATTTCATTACGGGTTTACCTCATACTCGCAGACAACATGACTCCATTTGGGTGATAGTTGAAAGAGTTACTAAGTCAGCTCACTTCTTGGATATCAAGACTAAAAATTCAGTGGAGGACTATGCCATACTCTACATCAGTGAGATAGTCAGGTTGCATGGGGTTCCCTTGGCTATCATCTCAGATAGGGATCCTCAGTTTACATTTCACTTTTGGAGATCATTTCAGAAAGGTCTAGGTACCCAGGTGAATCTCAGTACAACATTTTATTCGCAGATGGATGGTCAGGCAGAGTGTGCCATTTAGACCTTAGAGAACATGCTGGAGGGTGTGTGATCGATTTCAAGGGTAGCTGGGAAGATCACCTACCTCTCATAGAGTTTTCTTACAATAACATTTCCATTCTAGTATTCAAATGGCCCCATACGAGGCACTTTATGGTGTAGATGCACGTCACCACTTAGTTAATTTGAAGTAGGTGAAGCAGTCTTGATTGGGCTAGATTCAGTTCATGATGATATAGAGAAAGTTCATCTTATCAGAGAAAGATTAAAGACAGCTCAGAGTCATCAGAAGTCCTATGTTGATGTGAGAAGGAGGGACTTAAAGTTTGAGGTTGAGGATTGGGTTTTCGTGAAGGTGTCATCCATGAAAGGGGTGATCAGATTTGGCAAGAAAGGGAAGCTCATTCTCAGATATGTAGGTCCTTACAGAATCTTGAAAAGGATTAGTAATGTGGCTTATGAGTCAGAGATGCCAGAAAAACTAGCAGCGGTTCATCCAGTCTTTCACATTTCTTTGTTGAAGAACTGTGTTGGTGATCTGGCATCGATTGTACTTTTAGAGAGTGTTGTTGTGAAGGATAATGTCACCTATGAGGAGGTCCCAATTGAGATTCTTGACCATCAGGTTTTTAGGTTGAGAAATAAGCAAGTCGCTTCGGTGAAGGTTTTGTGGAGGAATCAGTCCATCGAGGGAGCTACTTGGGAAGCAGAAGCTGCTATGATGGCCAAGTACCCTCACCTCTTCCCTTCCGATTCAGTTTTAGCTTAAGGTAATAGTTCCTCTCTAGCCTCCCAGTTTACTCATGTGCATGTCAGTCTCAGTTTCATGTTTTCCCAGCTTTTCCAATATCTTTAGCATGTTTTCATGTCCCTAAAACTAGACTTAGTCAAATATCATCTTCTGGTATTTTTTTGGTAGGGATTGAAACTCTTTACCTCCAAACACAGCTTAGTTATCTTCATTCAAGGACAAATGACCTCAAGGGGGAGATATTGTAACACCCCAGAATTCAGACCAGTATTTAAAACCTAGAACTCAAAAAAAATCTCAAAAAAATTCCATCTAACAGTCAAGCCCCACGAGCTGACCTATGAGCATCTGAGGTTTAATGGCCCATGGGGGTCCCAATGGGAAGAGCCCAGTGGTTCTCTTAGCTCACCTCAGCTAGACAAAAGTCTCCACGGGGTTCAGAAGTCTGACGGGCCGTGGGACAACCCGTGGTAAATCACCAGTGCCCCATCCCAGCCTCCTCTGTCCTGATGGGCAATCACTATGGACGTCATGGTTGCGACGGGATGTGGGAGACATCATGAGGATTGTCTAGGGGACTATCCCCACTCTACACTTTTCCGATGCTCGGGCCGATGGGCTATCATAGGTTCGATGCCCATCGGGTAGCCTGTCCAGCGAAGGAATTTCTACAATTCTTGTTTTACATTAGGGGTATTTCGGTCTTTTCCCAATCCTTTTAGCTCTGACCCTAAGTTCTTTTGGGGGTAATTAAAGGGGGTTTTATGCTTTTTCCTTCATTACTCCTAAACTAATCGACACTTAGAGATTTTTAGAAGAAAAAGAAGTGTTTTCTCTCAATAACAAGCAGGAGGGTTTTCTTCAAGTTCAACCCTAAATCCAAAGGTTCCTACATAGAATCTTCTTACATGTATGTGGGATTTCATCAGTGGGTTTCTCTCATGCCTTTAGTCCCTAAACTCAGTCTAGTTCTCTAGTTTTCAAGTAGTTCTTCAGACTTTGGGTTTCTGAATTCTATGCAATTGGTGTATTTTACTATCCATGATGATATGTATGATTCCTCAGATGTTCTTGGAAACCCAGGATAGTTATCTACTCAGATTTCTTATAGCCTTATCATGTGTAATTTTAGTACCTTCAGTCCATGCATGCTAAATAGATATTGTAGTCAGTTATGCTTCAGAATTAGAATGCTATCATTTTTTCAGTATTATTATATTGCATTCTCAGATAATTATCATTATTTGATCTATCCAGTATTTCAGTTGTATTTCATTGCTTATGTATTCAGTTGGGAGTAGGCTTAGTATCGAGCAGACGAAGGGACAAAGGCTAACCCGCCAGTTTAGGCTGAGACCTTTGGTAGCAGTCCCGGTGTCCCAGAACTACGGCGCCACCATAGGTTCTAAAGGGGTCACCCCTCAGATTAGACTTGACACCCTTGTCCCTTGTGACATCAGTTTAGTGGATCCACATCAGACTTGTCTGTACCCTTGGAAAGGTATGAACACCCTTCCATCTAGGGTTTCAGGTTGGCCTCATAGTTAACTCAACTTGGGGTATATCGGTTAATAGTCTCTCCCAGAGTCATACTCATATTGCATTTACCATATACTCAGTATGTATTTCAGCTATTCAGTTCAGTTCAGCATGTTGTAGTACTCATGATTAGTTACATGGTCACTGCATTCTACTTATCCTTCAGTTCGTGTTTCAATATGTATTTCCATGTTCAATATTCATGTTTTATAGCTTTGCATATATCCCGCATGCTCAGTACATTCAAAGTACTGATGCATACTTTTGTGCTACAACTTATCATGATATAGGTTCAGGCGTTTAGCACCCAGACTGCTCTTAGTTCGACTTTTAGTCCTTACTCAGCAGCTTCAGTGGTGAGTCCTCATAGTTCGAGGATGATAGATATGCTTTCATTGAAGTCTTATAGTTCAGTTTTTAGACTTTTAGAGTTAGCTGGGGGTTTTTCCCAGCAACTCACTTCAGTTAGAGGCTTTCAGACATAGAACTAGAATCAGCTTTTGGGTCGTCAGTTTTACATTCAGACTTACTACATTCTTGGATATTTACATATTCAGATATGCTTGGATTAAATTTTCCCAACTTATTTATGTAAACCAGTATAGGTTCCGCACATATTGTATTCGATTTAAAAATGCCTAGATATGCTAGACCATAGGTTAGCTTGGGGTCACTTGTGACACAAAGCACTGTGTTACGTCTAGGGGTAGCCTCGGGGTGTGACAGGTCCACCTCCTTTGCGAAGAAGGGGTCAGGTGACCCAGCCCTGCTTGTTCTCCATGAGAGGAGGGCCGCATACACGGTGGGGTCCTCACCTATGCGAAGAATAATGCCTAGACCCTATATATTCTTTTAACTTCATTTTATCCTCCACAACTCTGAGTTCCTCCATTATTTTAGAGCTTCTAGTGCTGGTAGTCGAGCTATATTTTGCCCATAATATTCCCGGTTAGTTCGTTGTAATCCCCCGCTCTTTTCCATTAGTAATTCACATTTTGCATCTTTAACTTCACGTCAAAATTCCTTGTTGAGCTCTCTTGATCAATTGGGCTTTCTGGGCTGTTTTGGTCCCTGAAATGAATTTAGTTGCGCCCAAATTTTAGGTATGGGTTTAGAAACCAACTGCAAATGTAATTGTAAATTTTGTTTTTTATTTCATTGAGCGACCCCTGAAGGTCCATTTTTGACCCGATTTCCTGCCCAAAATTTTGTATAGCAATATGGGTGTCATATTTCTTATCTTGAAACCTAGATTATGTTTATGATAGCGTGAAAGTAGTTCGAGGCTATCCAAAAGAGGAAGGAACACGATTGATAGTTTAGGCCCGAGGTAGGTTACATTTTACTTATTTTAAACCTGGCTTAGTTAGATTTTATATTTTATAAGTTACTTGAATGTTAGGGTAAGTTTTAGGATTGAATTAGGTTTTAATCCTATTTTGGTATATTTGGCAATTTTCGGGATCGTAGAATAGAATTACCATGTTTATCCTTAGTCTAGGGTGTTGTACCCTTGCCTTGTTAGATTAGAATCATTAGTATAGGCTCGTGGAAATATTTTTAATAAAGTAGTTATTTATAGTTATCTTCGCATTTTAGTTTGTTTTCCAAATTTTTATTTACCGTTATTGTGTAACTATGGGCCTGAGGCCATAGCTCGGATTGGATGGAGTTCCAGGTTAGTTATCTTGTTTAAAAGGTGTTTTTCCCTATTCAATGGATACTTATATATGCTTGTATTCTTTATGTTGGCACGCATGTTCTTATACCTGCATCTACATGGCTAGTAGTATGATATTTTAAGAAATTATGAGTCTTTGACCGAAAGTTTGGATTTTCTACTTTTACTATGGTTTCAATTTCCAAAAATATATTTCATGGGTTTTTACACTATCTTTAAAAAAAGAAGAGAAGTATCACTTTTATACTCGGTCCAAGGGATGTTTCGCGACCTTTCTCCATTTACTTCATGTTGATGAGTCTGAGGAATGATTTCAAATGGCCCGAGCAGTAAATGTCTGAGTTTTACTTTTTTTGGATATGTTGATGAGCCCTAGGGAAGCTGATAAGTCGGTAATCTACAAACTTATTGAGCCTTTATCCATGAATTATTGATATGTTTTGAATAGATTTAGAGGTTCTTATGGCATGTATTTATGTCTATGAAGGTACTGGTGATCAAAGATGGAAAATAAAGAAATGGACCCAAAAAAGCTTAAAAGGAATGAAGTGTAAAGTGATCAAAGAAGATGAAGATTCTTCCTTGAGAAGCGGTGCTTGTGCGACATGCACAAGCCTGGGTGTGTTCCACACCGCTGACCGCATGGAGCCTTGCATCGACTGAAGATTTTGTTATGAGGTGCGGTCGCTGTGAAATACACACAACTCATGGTGCGAACCACACCTCTTTCTCATGAAATCTCCCAAGTCAACTGAAGTCACTGTTTCAACTAAAGAGGGTGTGCAATGCGCACATCACGATGTGCAAACTGCAAGTCACGCCGTACACCACCCAAATGGTATTTTTGTCCAGAAATTTGGTGACATTTTGAGAAAGTATTTAAACCTATTTTAGGCATAATTGTAAGGAGATTTTTTTAGTTCTGAATACTCTTGAGTAATTATAGCTTTGAGAACAAGTTTCCTCTATAAGAGAAAGAAGAGGGTTTCAATCAATTCTCTCTTCCAATTCTTAGTTCACCATTTGTGTATAAAACTGAGCTTAGATATTGAAATTACACTTGAATGAAAAGGAATTTGACTTACCCACTTGGTATATCTCCTTCCTTTAGTATGAGTAGCTAATTTCATTGTCTAGGGATGTGTTGATAATGAGTGCTTGACAAATGGGTATAGGTCTTGCTAATTATCGCTTATAATTTCTTATTTGATGTGGGTCTAGTAGTTTCACCAAGTTTTAATCCTAAAATTGGTGGTTGCAAACATTGATTTTACTTACTTGGTTATGTTGTTGCTTGAAAGATAATTACATAGCTTTGGATGTGAAATTACTAGAGAAAACTTGGGCTTTCATTTAGATTGAGGCTAGAAATAGCTCATATCGACGGAATCACTCATTTAAAGGTCTAAGCTAGAAATAGTATGACCTCACTAAGCTTTAGCTTGGTTGTTTGTTGTTAAACCGATAGTGCTTTAATAGAGATTGTTGTATATATAGTTGTTGATTGAGAGATGAACAACCACACCCATAACCAAAACTACCTATGTCAATGAGCGAGAATTTGTGTGAATAGGCAATCACCGTATCCCACACTAGAGCCCCATTGGATGCACATCCCTAGTCGTCTAATCTTATTTGTACACCCGTTTTACTTTACCATCTTGCTTGAATTTGATTTTTGTGACAGAATTTCCAATTCCCCCAATCTTTTACTTTCTTGTATTTAAACACTTACTCTCTTAGTGAAGTCGTTTCTATAAAATCATCATTGTGCTATCTACAAGTCTCTATGGGTAAAACCCCGATATACGTTGGGTACTTATAAATGTGTTTTGCTTGATGATTATCAATACCACCATCTTGGAGAGTACGTTTGAGCATTTATCAAAAATGGTGCGGTTGCCAGGGACTTGATTTGATAGCTATTTTTTATTATAGATTTTAAATCACATTGAGAGTACTTGTTTCTTTTACTTTTGTTTGTTGTTTTTGTTGTGATTGATCAGGCTAGCCTATAAGTGAGGCAGACGATAATGAAAGCGTTGACAGCTTCATGGATGCAAATGCTGCTGAGCCTGTGTTGCAAAGGTGTGTGGGTGAAATCCGCCTACCCCCTACGGTGGGAAATTCTATCTTTCACGTTACTAGCACCATGCTCCACTTGATACAAATGAATGGCATGTTTGGTGGAGCAGCACATGAAGATGCCAACCGGTATATCCAAAATTTTGTGGAGATTTTCCAACCTTTCATATTTAAAAAATATCTCCCAAGAATCCATCCGATTATGCCTATTCCCCTCTTCCTTGATGGGGGAAGCCATGACGTGGTTGGAAGAATTGCCGGATGGATCTATCACATCTTGGGCTGAGTTGGTTAAGGTATTTAGATCGAGATTCTTTCCTCCATCTTGAATGATGCAGCTAAGCGACCGGATTACCAACTTTAGTCAACTCCCAGATGAGCCTCTACATGAGGTTTGGTTAAGGTTCAAAAAAAAGCTTCTCTTGTGTCCAAACCATGAGTTATCAGACAATGTGTTAGTACAAAGCCTCTATAAGCCGTTGAACTCTATGAATAAGGTGATGGCTAAAAACCTTGGATGTGGCACCTTCATTAATTTGAAATTTCCCATTGCCTCGACTTTCTTAGAGCGGATGACCAAGACCAACCAAACTTGGTATACAACGGAAGCGGATATGCCAACTTCGGGAACGGCCTCATCCATATTAACAAATAAATTTCGAAAAAGAGATTAAATTCAAGATGATACCATGGATAGGATGATGACCCAAATTGATCTCTTGGCAAAGCATATAATGGGTGCTAAGGGAAAGAATGTTTTGAATACACCAGAAATAAAAGCTAGCGATGATGAGTCATTGACAGTTGTAGATGGTAAACTGTGTTTTGTGTCGGCGGGTTCTCATCCCAGGTATTATCTCCTAAGGGAAGAGAATCAAGGTTAGATAAGAGATGACCGAGATAAGTATGGTGATCGATACAATCATCAGAGCCCCTATGTACCCCCAAACAAAGGATATTCTCACTACCAATCGGCCACAAGCAACCCTGGGCATTCTAAGGTAGAAGACATGTTGTCCTTGGTGCTAAAAAAAGTTTAAACAACAAATTCTGGGGTGAATAAGCTTAAAAGCAAAGTCTCAACACTTTATAAAATTGTAAACTCTCATTCAACCTCAATCAAACATCTTGAGGCGCAAATGGATCATCTCTCCATTCAAATGAGCCCGGGGATGAAGGTGTCACTTCCTAGTAACACCACCACCAATCATAAAAATGATAAGCACATTATGGCTATTGTTACTCGGAGTGGGCGAACAAGCAGTGCAATAAGAGAACCCATTGTAAAGACAGTTGTGAAACCAATTGAGCCCATTATTGAAACTATTATGGAGACAAGTGGCAAGAATGAAGAGATTGTACATGAAAATGTTGTTGGAGACCTGGGGATAGGGGTAAAACTTGGTGCAACTAATTCCCTGGCGAATGTCAAAATTGATGATGAGAAGGAGGAAGCTGAACCTCATCCCTAGGTAACCATTGATGTTGAGGAGAATCTTCCCCCTTGTGCAAAGTGTGCCTACCACACTTCCCAAGGGACCTCCTCCGTATCCACAAAGTCTTAAAAAGAAGAATGAGGAGCACAAGTGTCACGCCCCAAACCATGGGAGGCATGACCGACACCCAGAGCCCCAAAAGGCCGAGGGTGCCAAAATAGAGTGTATCTCTATTGAGCCTGTTGGGGGTCTGAGACCGACAAGGTCTCTAAGAATAACAATTTGAAACACTGAAAGCTCAATAGTAGGTAAACAACTCAAGGCCGACAAGGCTATTATCATAGTAGATAGCTAATAACAAGGTCGACAAGGCCATACCCAACACTGATGTACATATACATGTCTACAAGCCTCTAGGAGTAAGTAAAATATCTCATATCTAGGACAGGGCCCTAGACTACCCATAAGTTGTACATATACATAACCTGGTCAAAATATAAGATAGACCTCTGACTCGTCAGCTCCAGGAAGAATGGAGCTTACCAAAATGGATGAACTCTGCAACTCCTACTGAAGAGGTCTATCTGGGTTTCTGTCTGGACCTGTAGGCATGAATGAAGCGCCCCCAAGCAACGGGGACGTCAGTACGACAATAATGTACTGGCATGTAAGGTAGAAACATAAAAGCAAGTCGCAAGTAGTAAATTTGAACAACATATAATATGAAACTTGTAAATTGTAATTGGTAAGACTCGTTAAGCTCTTTCTCCTTTATTCTTTTTAGAATACAACACATGCATTAACTCACACCGCAACTCACTCTTTATAACCCACACTGAACCATAATAGCGCCTCGGTGCACCCTATATATAATAGCCTCAATATGGCAGTAGCGCCTCGGCGCACACTATGTATATAATGGCCTCAATATGGCAGTAGCACCTCGGTGCACACTATGTATATAATGGCCTCAATATGGCAGTAGCACCTCAGCACACTATGTATATAATAGCCTCAATATGGAAGTAGCACCTCGGTGCACACTAACACGCAAACCACGCATAATAAGTGTATTACTAAATTGACCTTCAAAGCTATTCTTGTTATTTATGAAGGTTCATTTAGATAACTTCTTTAGCCTTGGCTTACTAGGTGTTGGACTCAACATACCAAACACATATAAATGGGGATTTGACTTGTTAACTTTCCTTGTATACTTTCTAAAGCTTAATTAGGGATCACAATACAAAGAAGAAACTTGACAAAAAGATAACTTACGTTTCGTGCAAAAAGAATCATTTTTTTATAAGAAGGCGACTTGAATCACCATAATGTATAACTTAGTTCCTTAAGACTTTTTGAGTTACCAAATCATCTCTCTTACAACAGAATACTCAAATTCCTTCTTTCGAAGATTTAGAGTTCTATTTCTAGATTCATGCCGATAAGGAATAAAGAAGCCTTGACATACCTTGTTCCTTCCAAAGATTGTGCTTACCAGAACTTGGGCTTTCCTTTATTAAGTTAATCTACAACACAAGGGTATAATGAAGCTAATATTAGCTCTTAAACCTGATGCAACCTTTCCAAAACAGTAGCTAAATATTTCCCGGGCAGATTTACGTATTTTGCATTAATTAAAGGTGTATCATCACACCTTTCTCCCCTGTCAAATACACATCAAACACACACCAACATACTGCCTCCAATAGTACAAAACACATCAAACAGCCCCTACACAACTCACCATGCCGAAATACAATAGCAACACATTGAACCCACGGCTTCCGATCGCCGTCCCGTGAGTTCTTAACAACAATTCAACGACAATTGTCCATCCGAACTTCAATCCAAAAATATGATTATGGGTAGAGTAATTACCTCACTTGAAGGTGTGTTTTATCCTCTTTTTATTGATGCCTTGAAAAGATTAAGTACCCCTACACATACACCAACAAGAGAAGAAGAAATCTCTTAATTGTTACACAATTTCTATGTGTTAAATCTTAAGAAAGGGGCTGCCATAGTTCATGTCTTTCTTACCATAGGATATCCTAGCTATATGTAGTATATTAATACCAATATAACAAGTTGTTTAACTCACCTTAAGCTTGAATGAATCTTGATCTTCTTAGAACCCTAAAGAGAGAGAAGGGCTACCAAAAGGAAAGGAGATAAGAGAGAATTTTTCCAGCTTTTTGTGATCAATATTGATCAACAAAAGGTCTGTATAAAGGGACCTTTTTGGCCGACTTTTTTGAGTATATTTTGGCCAAAATGGGTCAAGAAACTTGGGCCAAAATTACCCTTTGCTTGGGCCTCAAAAGGGTTAAGTTTTGTGGCTGATTTTGGGCTTCTCTTGGGTCAAAATGTGGTCAATATTGGTGGCTACTTTTGTAGTTGTTTGGGACAGATTTGGTTGTGATTTGATGGGCCAACTTTAAACTTCATTTGGGCTACCATTAGGTCTAATAATCCATGGTGTTTCTTCCTGTAATCGGCCCTCGGAACTTAGTTCGTTAGCGTAGGTAGGTGATGCACCTACTTGTCACCTAAGAGCTTAGATAAGTCGAGCAAGTACCTCACTTGTTTTATATCATTTTCAAAACCCTCATCCTTATAATTTAACTTAACACTTATATACATTTTACCATTTCAAATTCTAGGCCAAAGTACCCCTTCACAATCTCGAGCTCAAATACCTTCGTCGATATTTACTTAGTCACATAGGTTTTGAAAGGTACGGGTGTTACAACAAGTTTAGCAAGTTTGTTGAGATGTTTAGCAAACTCTCAATAAAAATTCCTTCAGTGGAAGCATTGATGCAAATAACGGGGTACTCAAATTCATAAAGGAATTGCTTAAAAAGAAGAAGGTTGTCGACATGGGCACCATTGAGATCTCACATAGCTATAGTGCTGTGATGACTACCAATGTGGCTACAAAGAGAGAAGATTCGGGTGCATTTACCATACCTAGTACTATCGGGATATTTGTATTCCGCTAAGGCTTATGTGGCTTGGGGGAGAGCATTAACTTGATGCCACTAGTGATCTTTAAGAAGCTAGGATTGTGTGTGCCCAGGCCTACATATATGAGATTGCCCATGGATGATCTGTCTATCAAGCGTTCGGTTGGGATCCTATTTGACGTATTGGTAAAAGTTGATAAGATTATCCTCCCGGCAGATTTTTTCATTCTTGATTGTGAGATAGATATTAAGGTGCCTATTATCTTGGGGTGACCACTGTTGGCTACGGGGAGGGCCCTTATTAATGTCAAACTCGGAGAACTCAAATTCCGAGTGGGAGATAAAGTAGTGACGTTCAATGTATGCCAACCCACAAGGCCTCCAGATGAGTTGACGGTGATATCAATGATAGGTTGGGAGGTCAGAATTGATAATACCCTTGAGGAGAGTAAATTGGGCAAGGCGCCTACATTAGATATGTTACCGCTTAGGCAACAAGATTATATTTCTACGTTGTTGATGGAGCAATTCCCCTTCTTGGGATGGGGCCATGCTAACTTGATTGGCATGCTATCCAATAACAACTAAGTTTGAGGTAGTTTCGTCGAGCCACGATGTTAAATCAAGCGCTGCTTGGGAGGTAACCCATGTTTCTTTCCTTTGTTTTTGGTTATCTTTTGTTGTTTTTGGTGTGTTATTAGGGAATGCATGGAGCAAAAAAATGGAAAAGTGAAAACAGGGCAAAAATGGGTTGTGCATAGGACTGTACAGACCACACAAACCATTGTGTGTGTTGCACAGTTCATTGCACGCCAAAATAGAAGGCTTGGGAGAAAATGGAACTATTGGAGCCCATGTGCATTGGGTTGTGAGGCTGCACGAGCCCAAGTGTGCATTGCACCTCCATCGCATGGAAAACCAGAAGCTTGGACAAACCCAAGGGAGAAAATAGAGCGATGTGCAAATGACATGCGGTCCGCATAAGGTCTCGTGTGAATTGCACGTCGTGGTGCACCAAAGGTAAATTTGAAATTTTATTGACCTAACATGTTGACCGACCCAATCTTGAGATGACCCGGCTCAACTTTTCTTTTTCTTTTCTCTTTATATTTTGCCACCTTCACCATCTTCACCATATTTTCTATCCAACTCTCAAAATGTTCTCTAAAAACCTCCCACAAATCCCTCTACTTCTCCCAAAATCTTCTTTTTCTCTCCCACAATCACCACCACTGCTCCTCCATGTCGCCACCATAGTTTCTCCGGGCGAGTTGATTGGGTCACCATTGTTGCTTCCCAAAAGCTCTAATTTTTACTTCTCTCTGCCTAATCTTCACTTGTGGTAAGTTCCTCGACGTTAAATACTTATTTTTGTGAAGGTTGAGAAATCATATTGTGAAGCATGCTTAAAAGAATTGCCATGTTGATTTTGGGTGAGATCCAAAAATTTTGGATCCACAATTTTAAATTGTGTTGAGACTTTTGCTTAGTGTCAACTTGGTAGAACTTGAATTTTGTTAATGCATGTTGATTGGTAGTGATTTTTAGCCTTGAAATCTATGTTTGGGGTTAAGTATGAGTAACCCACTTGTGATTTATGCATGATTTTTCCCGATGATATATCGGGTGACATCGTTCTTAAGGGAAAATCGTCATTTGTCGTAAGGTTTTGCTGAAAATTGATTGTTGTGGCTGAATTTAGCTACTTGTATGCCCATGATTCTTTGTTGAAGATTATCTTAGGGTGTATGATCTTTTTCGGGGAGAGGTTAAGTGTTGCTAAACTTATTGGTGCCCATTGTTGCAAGTGAGGGTTTGATGTTCCCGATGATAGATGGGGTAACGTCCATCTTAAGGGAAGTCGTTAAGTCCTTTTCTTACTCGTTGGATTCGTCAATAAAAATAAATTGGGGAATTCTGAGTACCCGTATATTTATGATCATGATACCCCTTTTCCCCTTTGTTAATATTGTTGGTTTGTTGCGTGGTTCCAAGTGCCTAAGCACATTTTACTCTACGGGTCACATGCGTAATTTACAAGAACACAAGTAACCAAAAATTTCAATTGTGCCTTTGTATGTTTTGCATGCGATGCATAGATCTTGATGTGCGGGTCGCAGAAGGAATCGCACCATGTTGAAGAAGTTTGGACAGTCACTGTTGTACGTGCATTTGATGGTGCGACCCACACTTTATCTAGTACAGTCCGCACGTGGTTCGCATGAGCCAATAGTCGCCTACGTTGTCTTCTGCTCTTTTTGCATTCAATCCATCTTAGTTATTAGCTTCTTTTAGATCATATATAGATACATAATGGCTTCTACTAACTCCAGTTGCAGGAATATGTCTTCTACCAGGCTCCATCAAAAGAGGCATGCCACAAAACACACTCTGAATGTAAGTGTTCCTATGCAAAGGGAGCGGCCTAATGAATCAAAAATATGATTTGGGCTTAAGGGGATGGTAGCCTACTACCTCAAGTTTCCAGAAAAACAACCATTCTTGAAAGAAAAGGGGTTTGATGTTGAAGCTTTTGAAGAAGAATTCCCGAACATGCCAAAACAGTTCCGCATAAGAGCTTGGGAACATTTTTCCAAGAATTTGGGTCCCTATTTTCTTGATTTGGTACGAGAATTCTATGCATCGTACTTGGCCCGACTTGACATGTTGAGACATAAGGGGTCGCTAAGCAAGTTACCATGCCTCATATATCAGTTCTAGTCCGAGGTAAAAGGGTAGACATCACCTCTGCAGCCATCCATTTTGCCATTTGGGATGATGAACCAATTTCAGAGTCAAGGTAATTTGAACATGTGGCTACAAAGGAAGATCAATACGAGTGAATTGCTAGTGTTATTTCAGAAGGGAACCCCTTTTATGACATCTCAAAGGGGCAAAATCTATCGCTCAGATCTTAAGTTCGAAGCTCACATGTGGCTCGACTTTGTGAGTACAAGACTTATCCCAACTAGTAACACCAGTAACGTGACTATAGAGATGTCCATTCTCATTGCCTGCATCATGGAGAGCCTCCCTTTGAATGAGGGAGAAATCATAGCGGAACACCTCAAGAAGAAAGTTAAGCACGACTCCGCTTCCCTGGCCTTCCCAGTCCTCATTAGTTTATTGTGCATCCAAACTGAATGCCCTTTGTTTACATCATTAGACAAGGTTATCCAAGATACGGGCATGTCTTGTTTAGACACAAAGAGGGATAAGGACTCCCCACATGTCAAGAAAAAGCACCTTGCTCAAACTCCTTGTGCAACCACAAGCAGAGCCCAAGCTGAGCATATTATTCATGATCAAGAGGGAACCTCACCCCTATTTCAAGGAGCTTCAAGCACAACACATGTGGAATCCCACGCCACTGCCTCCTCAGGTAACTTACTCAAACTTGCTCAACTTACTAACAAAAATGAGGGGCTCCTACAAAAGTTAGCCAAGGGCATTCCGACCTTAATTTAATCCGCCATCAAGTCGGCCTTGAAACAAGTAGTGTCAAGTGTGATCAAACTATGTGCTAGAGTGGATACTATGGACGTGGAAGTTGAGGAACTCAAACAAGTGATCCCACATGTTGAGCCAAATTGGGATCTTAATCTACCGGCTCCAAGCTCGATTTCTCCCGATGATTGGTTCACAGGTTGGGACCCGATTGATGAAGAGGGAATATATGAGGTACAGGAGGAAGTGGCTCGTATCAAGATTGACCTCAAGGTTTTAGAGTCAGTCATTCAATATCACCCGGCACCTCTCATGACACATGTGAGAGAATGGGGACTTCAGCCGAGGTTCTCATACCATGAGTTATTTACTTGCTTGGACAAGTGGGTCATGGAACCATATGGACTCATTTAAGTCCGGTAGGACCCATTGATTCCATCAGTGGAGGGGTTTTAGATAAACCTGGCACATGCCTATATACCACCACCAGGCCCACCGGCACCTCGACCTCATAGGCCACCATATTAGTTCTACTCAAGGAGGCATCATCATCATCATTAGCCTAATCAGGGAGTTTTTGGCACTCACTTTTATTTATATAACTTTTTATGCATCGGGGCTATGCTTGCTTTAAGTTTGGGGGAGCTTGTAACTATTTACATTATTGGTGAAACTTGTGTGATGACATTGCCCTCGCCGGGCCTTTTTCTTATGATAGTTTGTTTTGAGATTAATTGTGCCCTCGTCGGGCTTGATTTTTATTTTGTTGTGACGATTATATTACTGGGTTGGTCTTACATGACCCATTGTTTTACTATCCGTGCTTTGCAAATGCGCTAAAGGGCTATGTCGAGGCTTGTTCTTAATTGAATCATGAGCGCATAATTTGGTTGTCTCCTTTCTAATATTAGTTTAGAAATAAATTCCGAGGGTTTTCTTAATACCATGGTTCTTTCCCAAGGAGCATAAGTTTTGTTTATTTTCTTTTTCTTTTATTTTTGTGTCAAACTGGGTTGGTGTTTCCTATGATAGATTGAGAGGAGACTTTGTTAAGGGAAACTGCCATGTTTTAGTTTAAAATTGAGTCCGTAGTTGCTTGTCTCAAAATGGGCCCATCGAATTTTTTTTTGGCAAGTTGTTTTTGGAAATAAAAAGAAGAAGGGAAATGAATTTTTGAGGAAAAGCATTCTCTTGTCATGACTTGCACACTCTTGCTTTAGCTTGTTTACTCACAAACAAATGTGTAATGAACTCGAAATAGCTTGTCAAAAGTCATTTGTCCCAATTGATTTTGAGACTAATGAGAGAATTCTTGTCGCATTATCCCGTGTGTGGTGAGTCTTTACCTTGATTCTCATGCTTACGTGTCATCTAGAACTTGCCCCAAATGTGATTTAAGCGAAATTCTAGGTGTGACCGAGCTTGGAAGATGACCTTAGGCCATTTTTGATAGCCACTTCACCCAAATGAGTTCCCTCAACATCAATCCTAGTAAACACCTTTGAGCTTGTGACCGTTCTTTGGCACCTTGTTTAACACCTTGACCTTTTTGGAACCTCTATCTTGGCACCCATCCTCCCTAATTGATTGGAAGTGAAATGTAGGCTAAAAGCCTATGTTTGCCGGGGGGGGAAGAAAGGAAAACATAGGAAAATGCATAAGTTTGGGGGTGTATGTGATCAAATGAGGAGAAAAAAAATGCACTTCAAGTGCAAGGTAGCACCTTAAGTTCAAATTGAAAATTTCTCTTAAATTCAATCCAATGAGCAAAAATGAAAAGAAAGAATAGGTGCTACCAAAGAAAAGTGATACAAGGAGTTGAATGATCATGATTAAAAGGAGAAGCTTGGTTGTGTGAGGGACAAATAAGTTAGAGTTTAAATCTAAAAATGTGACCGGTGTTTGAAATGACAACAAAGAGCATTAGGGAGGTGTAGTCACTTGAACTAAATGAAATCCTCACCTTAGCCCTAGCCAACATCGTAACCTGCAAGTCCTTGGTGATTCCGAGCTTGGCTACCCTATATTATTGGTGATTTACATGAAGGGAAAGCCTATGGTTCGACGTGTGTGCACTTGAATTTCCTTGAGAGAGTGAGAGTCTTCTTGGTTATCTGATAATCTTGGTGAGTGGCATCATGCACTCGAGTTGAAACATGAAGTCTCTATTTCAAATAAGATGAATGAATGGGACAAGTTGTGTGGAGAATCTCGAGGCAAACCTTGACGTCCCATGCCAATGACTTTAGAAGCTTAAATGTCTTGTTTGAATGACAAAATTCCCTTAATTTTGAAAAAGAAATGAAGTCCTTTTGAATAAGGTTTTGAAATGACCAATTGCTTTGATATTGTGGTGGTTAAGATTGAGATGAACATTGTAGTTGAGTCATTTTGTTTGAGTCTTTTTGTTTATTCTTTTTCTTGATTTTTAGCATAGATTAGTCTTTTGTGCCTAGATTGAGTCTAGAGCATAATTCATTCCTTGCTTTTGCTAGTATCTTGCTTAAGTACAAGTAATAGTTAATGTTTGGGGGTTTGATAAGTCAATAATCTACCAACTTATTGAATCTTTATCCATGAATTATTGCTATGTTTTGAATAGATTTTGAGGTTTTTATGGCCTTTATTGATGTCTATGCAAGTACTTTTGATCAAAGATGGAAAACAAGGAAATGGACCCAAAAAGAGATTAAAAGGAGTGAAGTGTGAAGTTATCGAAAAAGATATAGATTTTGCCTTGAGATGTGGCACTTTTACAACACGCACAAGCCTGGGTGCGTTCCGCACCTCTCACTACATGGAGCCTTGCATCGACTGAAGAATTTGTTACGAGGTGCGGTCATTGTACGACGTGCACAAATCATGCTGCAAACTGCACCTCCTTCACATGACATCTACCAAGTAAGTTGAAGTCACTGGTTCAACTGAAGAGGATGTTCTATGCGCACATCACGACGTGCGAACCACACATCGCGCTGCACACCACCCGAAGAGTATTTTTGTCCACAAATTTGGTGACATTTTGGAAAAGTATTTAAACCCATTTTAGGCTCAATTGTAAGGAGATTTTTTTAGTTCTGAATACTCTTGAGTAATTTTATCTTTGAAAACAAGTTTTCTCACTAGTAAGAAGAGATGGGTTTTAATCAATTCTCTCTTCCAATTCTAAGGTCACCATTTGTGTACAAAACTGAGCTTAGATATTGAAATTACACTTCAATGAAGAGGAATTTGACTTACCCACTTTGTATAGCTCCTTCCTTTAGTATGAGTAGCTAATTTCATTGTCTAGGGATGTGTTGATATGGGTGCTTTACAAATGGGTGTGGTTGTTGCTAATTTTTGCTTATAATTGCTTATTTGACATGGGTCTTGTAGTTTCACCAAGTTTTAATCCTAAAATTGGTTGTTGCAAACATTGATTTTCCTTACTTGGTTATGTTATTGCTTGAAAGAGAATTCCAAAGCTTCGGATGTGAAATTACTAGTGGGAACTTGGGCTTCAATTTAGATTGAGGCTAGAAATACCTCATACTGACAGAATGACCCATTTAAGGGTCAAAGCTAGAAATAGTCTGACCTCCCTAAGGATTATCTTAGTTGTTTGCTGTTAAACCGATAGTGCTTTAATCGAGATTGTCGGATATATAGTTATTTATCGAAAGATGAACAACCATACCCATAACCAAGGCTACCTATGTGAATGAGGGAGAATTTACGTGAATAGGCAGTCACCCTATCCCACACTAGAGCCCCATTGGACGCACATCCCTAGTTGTCTAATCTCATTTGTACACCCATTTTACTTTACCGTCTTGCTTGAATTGGATTTTTGTGACAGAATTCCAAATTACTCCCAATCCTTTACTTTTTTGTATTTAAACACTACTCTCCTAGTGAAGTCATTTCTATACAATCATCATTGTGCTATCTACAAGTCTCTTTGGGTACGACCCCGATATCCGTTGCGTACTTATAAATGTGTTTTTCTTGACAATCATCGATACCTCCATCTTGGAGTGTACATTTGAGCATTTATCAGCATCTTGTGAGATGATTCAGGGAGCCTATGAGGCACCCAACAAATTGTATTTTAGGGTTTTAACTTTACTGCATTAGACACATTTTCATCATACCATCCCATGATGCATTTCATCTTATTATATGAAATTGAGTGGCTTATTGCTTTTATTATTATTATCTTCACCGTCAGTTTAGATTATGCCTCCTTTTAGTTGATAACTAGATTTAGGTGGATCTTGATAGCTAGTTTACTTTCTTATTTCTTATATTATATATTATCTTTCTGAGCTTGGTCGGCCTATGATGCCTATTGAGTACCCCATGTTTTGGTACTCATACAACATTTCTCCATCTTTTTATGATGCAGCACCTAGTACGAGCCACCCTTAGTGACCATCTTTTTGTTTGAGGCCAGATGTTGTTTGGATAGTGGTGAGCTCCCAGCATCCAGAGATTTTACTGCTTTCTTTCTATTTATACTGTCTGTATTTTGTAATTTGGTAGACATTAGCTCCTTGTATAGCGCTATTTCTGTACTTAGACACTCTTGTACTGGTGACACCCTGTCCAGAGTTTAGTTCTGGTATATATTTTGTTTTTCTCAGTCTCTTTAAGGCCATTTTTGTATAATTTGTACTATTGGTATGTATCGATATTGTTGGCCCATATCTTTTGAAAAAGATGGATGGGTCCATGCATATGTGAATTGACTACCTACATTTGAATAAGGTGATCATTAAGGACAGGTATCTGATATTGCTTATTGATGATTTATTTGACCAGCTACAGGGTGCAGCGGTGGTCTCTAAGATCAACTTGAGGTCAAGATATTATCAATTAAGGATTAGGATTGTGGACATCCCAAAGATTACTTTTAGGACTCGATATGACTATTATGAGTTCCTAGTCCTGTCTTTTGGGTTGACTAATACCCCAACAACATTTATAGAGTTGATGAACAGGATTTTCAGAGCCTACATAGATATCTTTGTTATCGTGTTCATCGATGACATTCTGGTATATTTAAAGAGTAGAGAGGAGCATGAGCAGCACTAAGAGTTGTACTTCAGACCTTGCGATACCATCAGTTATATGCCAAATTCACTAAGTGTGAGGTTTTGCTTGAGTCTGTCGCATTCTTGGGGCATGTGGTGTCCAAGGATGTACTCAGTTGGGCCATATTCTTGGTTATGTTGAGGCTAGATCTTTCTTGTTAGAGAAGATTTGAGAATAATAGGTTGAGGATGCGAGATTGAGGATCATTCATGATAAGGTGTTGAGAAACGAGGCTAGGAAGACAACCTAGATTCGAAGGGTATTATAAGGATTGAGGGCCGTGTCTGTGTTCCTAGAGTTGGAGACCTGGTCAAGTTGATCTTGGAAGAGGCTTATTGTTCTAGGTATTCATTTCATCCCAGGGCAGCTAAGATGTGTCGTGAGTTGTGATGGTACTACTGGTGGTGTAGGATGAAGAGAGATATCTTATATTTCGTGTCTAGGTGCTTGAACTCAACAGGTAAAGTTTGACCACTAGAGGCCAGGTGGTTTACCTATTTCAGAGTGGAAATAGGAGCGAATATATATGGACTTTGTAGTAGGCTTGCCATGTGCTTTGTGGAGGTTCGATGTTGTATGGGTGATCGTGGATAGTTTGACGAAGTCTGCTCAATTTCTGTCAGTAAAAACTTCCTACAATTAAAAGAGGTTGGCTTAGATCTATATTAGGGAGGTTGTCCATTTGTATGAGGTTTCTGTTTCTATCATTTCTTACCATGGTAGTCAATTTATTTCACATTTTTAGAGGTCTATTCAGAGATTTGGGTACCAGAGTTGAGCATCACATTGCTTTTCACCCATAGAATAATGGTCAGTTGGAGTGCACAATTTCAGTTTTGGAGGATGTGTTGTGAGCTTGTGTTATTTATTTTGGAGGTCAGTGGGACCAGTTCTTAGCTTTTGCAGAGTTTGCATATAATAATCGCTACTACTTCAGTATTCAGATGGCTTTGTTTGAGGCATTATATGGTAGGTAGTGCAGGTCTTTGGTGGGTTAGTTTGATATCCTTGCGGTTAGACAGTGGGGTGCCAACTTGCTTTGTGATTCCATGGAGAGAGTTTGGATTATTCAAGAGAGACTTCATACTACCTAGAGTAGGAAAAAAGTTATGCTGATCGGAGGGTTCGAGAACTAGATTTCATGGTTAGTAATCGAGTGTTCCTCTGGGTATCTCTCATGCAGGGAATGATGATGTTCGGGAGGAAGGGTAAGGTACTACTAGATTCATTTGGCCATTTGAGATCCTTCATCTCATTGGATAGGTAGCATATGAGTTAGCTTTGCCTCCTTCTTTTTCAGCTGTTCACCGTATTTTCCATGTTTCTATGTTGAGGCAGTATTTTCTGGATGAGTCGCATGTGCTCCAGTGGGATTTCGTTCAGTTGGATGAGTCACTAGCCTATGAGGAGGAGCCAATTGCTATTTTGGATAGGCAGGTTAGGAAACTGATGTCCAAGAAGATTCCATCAATTAAGGTTTAGTGGTGGCTTCGTCCTATCATGGAAGCTACTTAGGAGATCGAGACTGACATGTGGACCCGCTATCCTCACCTTTTTGAGCCTTCGAGTATCTCCTTTCTTTAACTTTTGAGGAAAAAAGTTCCTTTAGTTGTGGATGTTGTAATGATCCTCTAGGTCATTTTCTTAGTTTTCGTGCTTTAATTACATTTTGAGCTTTCCCACAGTGGCTACAGGTCATTTATGACTTGTTGGGACTGACGGTTCGGCTCTTAGGTAGTTTGTTTGTGTTTTAAGCCTATTTTCCTATTTTGAAACTCTTAAAGCTAGAAGAGTTGACTTTGGTCAATATTCTGAGAATATGGCCTCTGATAGAAATTTTGTCTGCAATGTTAGCTCCGGAATGTTGACTTTGGGCTAGAGGGACATTTGATTTGGGTTCCAAGGCTTCTGGACTCGTTTTGGGCTATCGGGTTACTTTTTGGCTAAAATTTAGTTTTTAGGAGTGGGGCCCACTTTTAATTGAAACTATCTTCGTTGGAAAATTCATTGATTCCAATGAGTTTGGAATGCCATTTTTTATAGGGTAGTATAGTTTTTTTGCATATGCGTGACCCCGTATGAATCCCAAGGCTCCATTTGAGGCTTTTTAAGTTGTTGAAAATTTGTTGGTTTCGTTGTTGTTGTTGCAGGGTCACTTAACCTTTCGCCTATATGGGACCCCCTACATAGTAGCCCAATCATGTATGCGATGAAGGGTCACCTGGACCCACCTTCCTCTATTCTTTGCATGTGCATGGTCCAGGTTATCTACGCGGGCTCGCATACATAGTGGCCTGCCCGCGTCCATGAAGGACAACTCCTGGGACCTATATATTCTTTGAACTTTGGTTTCTTCTCCATTAGTCCAAAATTTCCATTATAGTTGAGCTCAATGGATGGTACTAAGGTGTTTGTTCATCCTCATTATTCCCGGTAAGTTCATCTTATTCCCACGCTCCTTTTTCATTATTTAATTCATCTTATCTTCTGGTTATTCCATTTTAAATCCTTGTTTGGTTCTCTTGATCAAGTGAGCTTTTGGGGCTGTTTGGGGCCCCGAAATGAGTCTTGCATGCACTCAAACTTTGAGCATGGGTTTAGAAACCCATTGCGAACATAATTGTAAATTTAGTTTTCCATTTCATTGCATGGGCCCCACAGATCATTTTTCGACTCGATTTCTAGCCCAAAATTTGTATAGCAATATGAGTGTCATTTTCACATCTTGACATGTAGATTGTGTTTATGATAGCATGGCAGCATTTCGAGGCTATCCGAAAGGGGAAAACACACGATTGACGGTTTGTGCTTGCAGTTTGGCCCTGAGGTAGGTTATGATTTATTTCTTTTAGACCTGGTTTAGTTAGATTTTATATGTTATAAGCTGCATTAATGTTAGGGAAGGTTTTATGTTAGAGTTAGGCTTAAATCCTGTCTTTTGCTTATTTTGGTCATTTTTGGTACTGTAGAATATACTATCATGCTTATCCTTAGTTTAGGAGATTGTAACTTTGTTGTGGTTAGCTTAGAATTCTTAGAGTAATTTAAGCAGGTTTTAGAGGTAGAGTAGGTGCCTTGGTTTATTTTCATATTATAGTTTGGTTTTTCCGCCTTTATTTATTGTTGTTGTGTAACTATAGGCCCGAGGCTATAACTTGGACTGGATGGAGTTCTAGGTAAGTACCTTGTTTGGAGGGCACCCTTGACCTATCTTTGATATATATGCTGCACTTACTTGGGTGCTATATTGCATATATTCTTTCTTGCAATCATGAACTTGGCACATAACTGGGTTTTCTGATAAAGGTGGTTGGTTTCCTAGTTAAAAAGAGGTTTTTCACTGTTACTACGCATTTCAAACTTCAAAAAAGATTTTTACTAGTTTACTATTGATTTCGGATTTAAAAGCTAAAACGTCTCTATTTTTACTGATTTAAGTTCCATGAAGGGCATTTTTACTTATTACATATATGATGTTGGGATTTCAAACTCATATTTACTTATTGCATGTCCGATGTTGAGATTCTGGACTCATATTTACGTACTGCATGTCTAATGTTGGGATTCTGGACTCAAATTTACTTATTATTTGTCTGATGCTAGGATTCGAGACTCATATTGCATCATCCTCATACTGCACCGCATCCATCTGATGCTACACCACATTTGATGTTGATTGATTCTGCTTGAGATGCCTGATTTCCTTATCATTATTATCTTTAACATCTGTTAGATTATGACTTTTTCTAGTTTATAAATAGATTTAGGTGGATCCCTGTAGTTAGCTTACTTTTATATATCTTATAATATATATTATCTTTCTGAGCTCGATCGGTCTATGATGCCTAGTGAGTACCCCGTGTGTTGGTACTCATACTAAATTTTGCATATTATTTTGATACAACACCTAGTACAAGCCACCCTCAATTACCATCTATTCATCTGTGGGTAGCTGCTATTCAGATTGTGGTGAGCTCCCAGAGGTTTAGAGACCTTTACTGCTTTCCTTCTGCTATTTTTGTCTATATTTTGTACTTTGGATAGATAGTGTATATTGTATAGCTTCTTTCTGTACTTTAGGTTCTCTTGTACCAGTGACACCAAGTCTAGTGTTGGCTTCTGTATATGTTTTGTCTCTCCTGGTCTCTTTCTAGGGACATTTTGTATATTTTGTATGGTTGGTATGTATCTATACTGTTGGCCCCTAATTACTATATTTTCTCTTTTGTTTTCCCTATTTAAATGCTTAGTTATATTATTGTATTCCTTGGTTCGCTTGCCTACTGGCGGTCTTTAGTAGGCGCCATCACGACCCAGTTTTGGGTCGTGACACTATTTTTAGAAAAAATGAATTAAGATAATCTTCATGCGCAAGGAGAAAGTGTTCCGAGCGGTTTTTACTGATTTTCAAACTTGCATGCCTAAAGAGACCCGTGTTCTGGGCAGATCTTACTTACTTTTTTACTTGCATCCCCAAGAAGACACATGTTTCGGGTGGTTTTACATGTATTCATAGTTGGCATGCTCATTGAGAAATGGTTCTGATTTGGTATAAGAATTTTGCAAGTCCTCTATGGTCCTGCCTTTGTAAGATACAACTAGAGAAGGAGTATATGATATTGTTGAGCACTTCATTCATATCATACTGCATATCATTACACTCTTCTGCATGCATTTTCCCATCAGGTTTGGTTGCTAATTAGTATTGCATGTTATTTGGATCCTCCAATTTTATGGGGGTCTTATTGGATTTATTGGTTGTTGTTTGTATCTTTGGGGCTTATGGGGGTCCGATTAGGTTTATGTATTGTTGTTTGTACCTTTCGGGCTTATGGGGGTCCGATTATGTTGTAGCTAGATATTTACTTTATGCTTTTCGAGTTATTATCTATACTTACCTCAATTGCTTAACTTGACGTACTACTCTCCTTTCCTTTGTTTTTGTGTTTCCAGCATATTATTATTATTATTATTATTATCTTCACCCTTATCCTGATGGTTCACGAGATCGCTAGGTTAGATCCGGTTATTGTTGCCTATGATTATAATTTCCCCTGATATATCTCGAACTCTAGGTTTCTCCCATTAGATAGTTTATTTTATGCCTCTGATACTGTAATTTTCCTTCTGACCCTTCTCTTACTTACCCTTAGTATATACTCGCATTTTATTATACCCGTATATTGTTTGAGCTCAGTCGACCTATGATGCCTATTTGGTATCGCGTGTTTTTGTACTCATGCTACACTTCTGCATATTTTTCCTGATGCATATCTTAGTGCGAGTTATCGTTGTTAATGTTATTCTCATGTAGAGTTGCTGACCTAAAATTTGTGGTAAGATCTTGGCGATATATTGTATTTACTTGGAACTCTGTATGTTGTAGCAACTCTTGTACTAACTTATACCATGTCTTGGGGGGTCATTATATATCTTGGTTCTCTTCCCTCTCTATTTATATATGTTGTTCTTTCGCTTTTATCTTATTCTCTTATTAGCCCGTTACATGGTGTTCCAGGCTAAGGGTTAGGCTTACCTACTGGTGGGTTATAGTAGGTACCATCATGACCTGAGAAATCGGGTTGTGACATTCTTATTTATGATTTCTTTAGGGACAATAAAAGGAAAAATGAACAACTAATATGAGAAGTATGGAGTATTTGACTTGGAAATTTACCTTTATCGATCTAGTATAATTTAATGTGTTAATCGTTCGATTCAATCATTTTACAGGGTCTACTTGTAAGTTTTCAAACATAATTTAAATAAATATATCATTAGATGTAATTATTTAGGCTTAATACATTGTCAGGCACTCAAACTTATCTGAATATTCTATTTAGACACTCAAATTAAGCGTTGTTTCAATTTAACACTTGAAGTACTAATAAAGTATTTCAATTGGACACTTTCAATTCAAATTTTGAAAAACAAATTGTCTGCATTTTCATTCGTCAATTAGATTGTTAGGTTAATCAAACAAAATATGTCATATGCACATCAACCTCAAGTAGAAAATATATGAGGTTTTATGGCTTATTAAAGGAAATGTGTATAATGAAAGGAAATGACATATATTACGTGATTAACTTAACTACCTAATAGACGAATGAGAACATACGCAAAAAGAAATTCAAAATTTGAACTGGAAGTGTGTAATTGGAGTACTTTATTAGGAATTGAGGTGTTCAATTGCACTATATTTAAGATGAAGTGCCTCGAGAATTGTTATTTGACTCAAACTTGTTGCATCATAATAATACCTTTATCGCTTGTATAGTAGAGGTGTTAATCATTCGATTCGATCAATTTTTATATTTTGTGCATCTTAAATGTAACATAAATAAATAAGTCTCACTCAAACGTCATCTCAATCAAGTGTTTCAAGAATTGCTATTTGACTCGGACATAATCTATTGGGATGATGTACACCTTTATTGATTTAGTGTAATTAGAGGTGTTCATCATTTGACTCAGTTTAATTTTACAGGATCCTACTTGTAAGTTTCAAATACAACATAAATAAATAAGTGACTGTATTTTCTTTGATTAATTAATTATATGTAATGACCCTTCCAGTCAATCTCATGTTTTTGCCTTCTTTGTATTGTTAGAGCTTGCGTGTAGTAGCTCCAAGTAATTTATGGCTTGCTGGAACCGTTAGTTTGGATCCCAGGCCGTTTATTGGTCTTTATGACCATTTTCCTGTTTTAGAACTTTAACTTAGGAAATCGTTGACTTGGATCAACATTCTTGGTAATCATGCTCGGAATCGAATTTTGACAGCTCCATTAACTTTAGAGCATGGACTTTGGTCTGGTCGGACCTTTGGTCAGGATCCGAGAGCTTTTCAGCTTGGAATTCTCTTTCGTTCTGTGTTTTCAGGCCAGTTAGGCTTGTTTGGTTGACTTTTGTCAACATTTGGAGAAGACGGCCTCAGATTGAAATTCCACCAACGTTGTTAGCTCCGGAATATCAAGTTTAGGCTGGAAGGACCATTGGTTTGGGTCTCGAGACTGCCAAACTTGATTTTGGCCCTTAGGTTCCATTTTGGAATAGTTGGCCTTGATTTTTGGCACGGGGCCCACTTTTCATTAAATTGACCTTCGATGGGATTATCATCGATTCTATTGGATCCGGAGTACCATTTCTAGTTGAAAAGGTCAGTTATTTATGTTGGCGGGACCCCAGATACATTCTCGGGGACCCACCATGCGAAAATCTCCTTAGCTTGGCTGCTGGTGTGGCACTGCAACGTGTGCGCCTGCGCCTAGGTACCGCACCAGCGTGCTGGCCAGCGCTAGCATTCCAGTGCCTCTGCGCCTCAGTGCATGCCATAGTACTAGCGCATCTGCGCCTGCTTGGGCTCCATAGCACCAGCGCACCTGCGCGTGTATGGGCGTTGTAGCGCCTGGGCGGGGCAGCTTTTAAAGGAGATGGCAGCCTTTTTTCTCCCTCATTCCCCCTTCTTCTAAAACTTGATTTTCCCCCATTAAAACAGCTCCTAAAACCTCCATATCACCCATAATCATCCCTAATTCTTGGAGACCTGTTCGTTGTTGATCCGTGATTGTTTGGGGGGCCTCTAAAATCGGTAAGTAAACCCTTTATTTCTGATAATTCTCCATGATTTCCCACTCTCTTAATTCTTGGTTCTTAGGCTCTTTTAAGTCCTTTTAATGGTGCATTTTTGCTCAAATTTTGAGCATGTTCTCCCAGAGATGTGAAAAACACTATGGTGTTTTTTATTTTTGACTTTGGGTTACGGAGCCCACAGGCCCACTTGTGACCTGGATTTCAACCCAGTTATGTTTCTAGCATTATAGGTATCTTTGGTTTTGTATTGACGCATAGATTATTGTGTTGATAGTGTTTTCGTGAATTGCGACTTCTCAAAGCAGTTTGAACTTGCACGATGCCATTTCAGCAGCTAGTCATTGGACGACAGGTAGGCTATGGCTTTCCCTACCTAGACTCTGTGTATATAGGCTATAACTGCATTAATTAGCATCCTTGGGTAGGTTTTCTAGGTTGGTACCCCAGACCTTGTCCATCTCATCGGTCCATTTATTTCTTATGTTGTTTGTAGTACTCATTGTAGTATTGTAATATTACCCATGTGACCCCGTGTGGCCTTTGAATATGCCTCTGGACCATAGACGATAGGATACTTGGGAATGTCCACGAGTCTCAGACATCGAGATGGTACTTTAGGCGAGATATATGTGCTATAGAGCTAATTGTGCTTGTGCAGGGCCAATAGGAATGTTTGTGAGCCATTGGGCTAACTTAATGTTTGCGAGCATATCATTCATACAAAGGATTTTTCAGCATGTTTTACTAATGATTTGGCTTCGGGCCTATTATAAATAGTTTTCTAAACTTTGCATGGCCTCGAGGGCCCATTTTTTGTAAAATGAGTATGAAAGGGGTTTTGGTACTGATTTTTATGAAACCTCTTGGAGTAAAGATAATGTTTTGAGGATTTCACCAATGGCTTTCATATTAGTACTAGGCTTGTCTGTACGGTAGGGCTATACACGATTTTCTACGAACTTAGACCCGGATACATGCTGGGCACCCTATTTAGGGATGTTGAGACTTGATTAAAGATTTAGACCCAGATACGTGTTAGGCACCCTGTTTAGGTATTTTGAGACTTTGTTACTTATTTAGACCCAGATAAACTTTGGGTACCTTTTAACGGGTTTTGATATTTCTACTACTATTTTAGACCCAGTTCAATTTCGAGCACGTTCTATTAGATACTGATTGTTGAGCTATACTTTAAGATGTTATTTTTAGTATGTGTCCAAGGACCTCTATGGAACTTGCCAATCTGGACCAGGGGCTACGTGTCGCATATGTCGGAGGAGGGGTATATGGTGTAGTTGAGATATATGGGTCGTGTCCTTCCATGGATCCTACCTGTTGGGCCTATCATTTCTGGAGGAGGTACAACAATGTTACTATCACACAGATTCCATCATATCACATCATCATGCATATTTTATTTGGATTCCACCCTTGTTTGTTGTTTGCTTAGTGTACGCTAATGGTAGTATGGGATGCCGGAGGGTTTGTTTTCACTTGATTGTATTCCTCAGTTGTATGGGCAGACATTGGGATTATAGGTAGATTATGTTACTCTTGTCATCTTATAGAACTTGTTATGGCCTTTGGTTCTTGGTGGTTTAGTGGATCCTATCCTGTTGAGGTTTCGATTATTGGATCTTTTGATTATTGATGGCTTTGTGGTTCCTATATTGTTGAGGCACTATTTATGTGGCCTTCTGTGTATTTATGGGTTAGCAGATCCTACCCTCTTTCATGGTGCTGGTTTGTGGTTTTGGTTTCCTTGTTGCTTAGTTTATTCCATCCTAGGGTTGTAATTGTGAGGTTGCTATCCGATTCTCTAATTTTGATTGGGTGTTTAAGCATGTTTTCGTTAGTTTATTGTTTCTAGCTTGATTATGTTTCGATGTTTTCCTTCTTTCCCTTTTCTACTTAAGGTTACCGGTATACCATTATTTTCTCAACTCTCTATGATATATATTGTTGTTGCAAAGACTCCAGGTGCTTCCTTCTTTCCTTCACATGTGTTCTGTGTTATGTATATCTTTTGTGGCTAGCTTAGTATGCTTGTAATTCTTGTTGATCTCTTCCGTGCTAGTTTTCGTGTGCTTTCTCTATTGATTCTGCGACTACTTCTTTGCTATCTTCTATATTACCATTTTTATATCTTATATGCGCTCAGTCGATCGATGGTGCCTATTGGGTACCTGTTGCTTAGCAATTAGTGCTTATACTAAACTTTTGCATATTTCTGGTGCAGATATAGTGTGAGCTTTCATTGTTGATCGTGTGGAGACTCGTGAAGTTTTTGGATATTTGAGACTAGGGTGAGCGTCTGACGATCGAGGCTTGACCACATCTCATATTTAGCACTGTTACTCGTTATTTATTTGGAGACAGTTGTCTATTCTGTTTTGTTACTTCTAGCACTTGTATTCTATTAGAAGCTCCTGTACTATCGATACCAAGTCTTAGGGTTGGTGTAGTTTGTTGTTTATATATATTTAGGTTGTTGCTTCCACATTGCCTTTATTCAGAGTAAACAGGCTCTAATGAGAATTCTATTAGTGTCGTTAGCTTCGTAGTGTGTACTTTAGGCTAGTGGGACCTTTGGTTTGGGTCCTGAGACTTCCGAACTCATTTTGGGCCAGTGGTAATTTTTTGGTTAAAACAAAGCTTTTGGATGTGGGATCTACTTTTCTTTGAAAGGATCTCTGTTGGAAATTTCATCGATTTCATTAAGTTTGGAATATCATTTCTAGTTGGGTAGCATACTTCATTTGTGTTCACGGGATTCCGGAGAATTGTAAGCATAGAAAAAAAATTGTGTGTTGTTGCTGGTGTGGCTGCTTTTGCGGTCTTTCTTCGCTTTTGCGAAGGACAATTTTGTGAACTTTCTCTGCTTTTATGAAGGTCACTTCTGTGGACCTTCTCCACTTTTGCGAAAGCCATTTTTACGGACAACCTTCACTTTTGCGGAGGCCTCTGTTTTTGCGGTGTCTGCAAGTATATATTCTTTCTCCTCTTTGAATTTCATTCACTTTCAACCATTTTTTCTCAATTTTTAAGAGCTCAAAGATCCAATATTACTGTGGATTCTAAAATCAAGCTTGGGATCAGTGGGTTGTCATCTATGATCATCTTTCTACCCTAATTACATAAGTTTCTGACTCCAATTCCTATTATTTGCCCTTTTTAATTCGTGTTGTAATTCTTCAAGTTTGGGGATGATTTGAGCTTTGTTTTGAAGGTAGATTATGCTAAAAATTTGAGCATGTGATCCTTTTCTACGAGGGGCATTTTTGTGAATTTTATTTTCAATTTCCATTAGTGGGCCTAATGGGTGATTTTTGACCCAATTTTTGGCCTGAATCTCGAAGTAGTAATATGGATATCATTCTTCAAGTTTTAACATGTAGATTATTATTTTGGTAGTGTGGCAGTGTTCGAAGGCTTCTCGGTTTGTAAAAGCTCTGGCTTAATGGGTTCATGAGCACGTGTTCAGCCTCCAGGTAAGGTACGACTTACTTACTTTTAGACTTTGCTTTCTTAAGATATGTGTATGATAATTTGATATGGTTGGTGGGATTTGTGGTTCGGATATGCTCTATCTAGGTATTATGATCGTTATATCTTGTTTAGAGGTCTTAGAGTAGGATATTGCTTGGAAACCCTTAATTTAGGTTGTTGTTGATCCTTAAGTCTCTGTTTTGTATGTATAATGTCCTTGGGCTTAGAGTCGAATGCCTTAGTATAGTTTGGGTTGTTGTGGCTTGGGGAAATTAGATTATAGAACCTTAGTAAATGATTAGAGGAGAGTTTCATGGTAGCGTAGGCATTTACTATTTGCTTTCTATTTATATTTACCGCTCCTTTCTCATATTTTATTTGTTATTATGTAATTGTTGGCCCAAGGACACAGGTGTGGGATTGGCTGGACTCCAGGTCAATATGATTTTCCCTTAGCTTAATTTTAGTTTGCTGCTCGCCTTAGTTTATCTTAAGATAATTGCTTTCCCTAGCCTAGTTTCGGTTAGTTACTTCCCTTAGGTGGGGTTCCTTGGGGATCTATAGTTCATTTCGCACTTTGAGGTACTTTTTCTACATTAGTAGCCTTTTTTAGTCTGTGGAACTTTGTTTTCTTCAATACGGTTTGATTGGACTTGGTAGTGATATTTGACGTTATTATTTACCTCTTTTCTTGTGTTGTTGCTGTTTTGTTCATGGTACATGGATGACTTGATTTAAAACACTGTTTTTGGTTTCAATGATGGGATTCTTGGAATATTTTTAATGCATTTAGCTTTCTTCAAGGAAAAATGGTCTATTTTTAGAAATATTGAATTAAGATAACTTGCATGCCCCGGGAGAAAGTGTTTCACGTGGTTTTTACTGATTTTCAAACTTGCATGCCTGAGGAGACCCATGTTCCGAGTGGTTTTTACATACATTTTGACTTGTATGCCCGAGGAGACACGTGTTTCGGGTGGTTTTACTATTATTCATGGTTCGCATGCTCATTGAGAAATGGTTCTGATTTGGTATATGGATTTTTCGAGTCCCTCATGGTTCCTGCCTTTGGAAGCTACGACTGGAGAAGAAGTATATGTATTATTGGGCACTTCACTCTTCTGCATGAATTTTCCCATCAGGTTTGGTTGCTAATTAGTATTGCGTGTTGTTTGGATCCTCCGGGCTTATAGGGGTTCGATTGGATTTATTGGTTGCTATTTTTACCTTCCAGTCTTATGGGGGTCCGATTAGGTTTATGTATTACTGTTTGTACCTTTCAGGCTTATGGGGGTCCAGTTAAGTTGTAGCTAAATCTTTACTTTATGCTTTCCGAGTTACTATCTATACTTACCTCAATTCTTTAACTTGACTTACTACTATCCTTTCCTTTATTTTTGTGTTTTCAGCATATTATTATTCTTATTATTCTTATTATTATTATCTTCACCCTTATCCTGATAGTTCACGAGATTGCTAGGTTAGTTCCGGTTATAGTTTCCTCTGATTATGATTCCCCCTGATATGATTATAACTCTAGGTTGTTCTGGTTAGATAGTTTATTTTATGCCTCTTATACAAAAATTCGCCTTCTGACACTTCTCTTACATACCCTTAGTATATACTCACAATTTACTATACTTGTATCTCATTTGATACTCACGCCACACTTCTGCATCTTTTTCCTGATACAAATCTTAGTGTGAGTTATCGTTATTGATGATGTTCTAGTGCAGAGTTGCCGACCAGAGATTTGTGGTGAACTCTTTGCGACTGGAGTTCATCTTTCTCCTTCTGTTTTTGTAACACCCAAGAATTTGAACCAACTTTTAAACATAGAATTTCTGGATTTTTTGCATTTTCCCAGAATCACAGACCAAGTCCACATGCCATGGATAGGACCATGAGTCGTTGATGGGTCTCATGGAGTCAGCTTAATAGACCTCTCCTCTAGGTCTGAAACCACGAGTAGGTTTCACGGGTTATGGATCAAACCATAGTCTATAAATAACCCTCGTGGAATCAGACCTTAGGGTCATTAGATTCCCTAATTTTCACAAAGTGGTTTTATGAGCCGTGGATGGTTCCATGTGCCGTGAACCCTGTTCATAGAACTTAGACCTACAAGTCTCCATTTTGTCCAGAAACCACGACCACAAACCACGAGCCGTGGTTTCATCTACGACCTATAGATGGGGTCCGTGGAAACTTGAGCCAAGATTTTAAATAGGTTTTCAAGCTTATTTCGCAGGGGTATTTTTGTAAATTTTCACTCTTTTAACTCCTAAGTTAAGTTGTTTTAGACACAAATTAAGGGGTTTTAGTCCCACTTAGCTAGTTCTTCATTCATTCGCTCAATTGAAGCTCTAAAAGAAAGGAAAGGATTCTTCTATCAAGCTCCAAGGTCTAGGGTTTCATCTCAAAGTCTCCATCTTGAGATTTAGGCTAAGAAAGGCTTTGGGTACTTGTCTGTGAGTATTCAATAAGTGATTCCTTACACCCTTATGCTCAAAACCTATGATTTTACTTGGATTTTATGAAATTGGGAATTAGGGTTCTTTCCTAAATATGATTTCTCTTATGAAATTGATTTATTTACATTAAAGTATGCTTTCTCATCTCTTACACATGATTTTATATGAGAATCCTCAAGTGTTTCAAAAGTCCATGAATTGAGAATGATTTCTGGCATGATTTTCCTCCTATTGCATGGTTACAAATAAAATTGGCATGTCTAGATAACATGGCCTCAAGTATTTATGAAATTACATGCCTAGTTTTTCAAATTATGAGTTTTAGTAAAAAGTATATCTTGAACTATGGCCATGCTATGTGTTTAAGAACCTTGAATTCAGGGATAGCATGATATTAGATATGTCCATATGCTTTACAAGTGGTTTTGATATTAGATATGTCCTATTGTTTTATGAAAAGTTTTGGCATCTAGATATGTATACCTAAGCTATGAACAGTTTTGGCATTAGATATGTCACAATTTATGTATGAGTTATATGTATGTTTTGGGAGTAGTATTTAGCACTGAGTTGGACTGGGTTTAGCATACCCTTAAATTCCAGAACTATGTTACCACTGTAGGTTGCCCTCCATGGCTTATTAAAGGATCCTTAATATATGGTTCTAACCTTGGCTAGTTAGGACAACCTTCTTTGTTGTAGGGTAGCACACTGGATTCCATATAGCTCACATGGTCTATTTTAGTTATGAGAATCTCCCACAAAAATGGTTTGAAGTTTTTCAAATGTATTTGACTCTTTTCCTTCAAATTTCAGATTTATAACTTATGCTTTACGAATATAAATGTGTTTAAGCTTAATATATTGCATTGAGTTATTACATTACAGATTTTAATATCATGACATGATTTTAGTTTTAAGTATGTTTTATTACAATTTATGCATCTCTCACATGCTCAGTACATTCCATAGTACTGATTGCATACTTCTTTGTGATGCATCCTTCAATGATGCAGATTCAGGTGCTCGCTCTCAGACTCGTGGCTAGACCCAGCAGGATTTCCAGCCAGAGTTGGTGAGTCCTCATTTTTCGAGGACTAATATGATTCTTAGCTAGCAGACTCCTTTTATTCAATACTTAGTGTTAGCTGGGGTCTTGTCCCAGCAACTCATTATGTCAATTTTAGAGGCTTTACAGACATAGCTAGACAGTCAGCATTTGATTTTTCAGATTTTGTTATTCTTAGACCATTATCTTATGCTTAGTTGGATTGCCTACTTCTGCTATTTATGCTTCTGTTATGATTGTCCTTATTATGCTTAAGTCGTGCTACAACCAAGGGTTAGCTTGGGGTCACTTGTGATCCTAGGTCCCGTGTTACATCTAGGGGTAGCCTCAGGGCATGAAAAACTTAGTATCAGAGCATCAGGTTTAAGAGTCCTAGGATGATTAAGAGCTGCATTAAGTAGAGTCTCTTTCATGAGGGTAAAGCACAGCACACTTATGAAGGGGAGGCTACGAGATGTTTTTGGAAAAACTTCACTTCTTTCATGTTCAATAACGTGCGATATAGTTTAACTCTATTTATCCTCTCTAATCCACTCTTTATGTATTTCAAATCATGCCTCCTCATAGAGCCAATGCCTGCAATGCTAATCCTCCTATTCGGGACCACGTGGTTATGAATGCAGAGTTCAAAAATTCCATTCAGATGTTAGACCAGGCGATGACCAATCAGGCTAACCAGCAAGCACCTATTCCTATTAACCCAAATGTTAGGACAGCTGCTGCCAGATTTCGAGACTTCGTTTGTATGAACTCGCCAGAGTTTTTGGCGTCCAAGGTTGGTGAGGATCTGCAGAATTTCATAGATTAGGTAAAGAAGATCTTGGAGGTGATGTAGGTGAGTGGTTCTGATTGTGTTAAGCTAGCTTCCTATCAGCTCAAGGATATGGCTCACATTTGGTATACTCAGTGGAAGGAAGGTGGTGCAGTAATGCAGCCTCTGTGACTTGGGAGTATTTTGTTGAGGCATTTCTGGATAGGTTTTTTCCAAGGGAGTTGAGGGAGGCTAAGGCTGATGAGTTTATGAATTTGAGGCAAGGATCGATGTAAGTACAAGAGTATGGGCTGAATTTCACTCAGCTTTCTACGTATGCTCCTTTTATGGTGGCCAATTCGAGGGCCCAGATGAGTAAGTTTGTTTATAGGGTATCCAACTTGGTGAAGAAGGAGTGCAGGACCACTATATTATTGTGGGATACGGATATCTCTAGGCTCATGACACAAGCTTAGCAGATTGAGAAAGATAAGTTGAAAGAAATGGCAAGAAAGAACAAGAAGGCAAGAATGGAAAATTCAGGTTTCAGTTATCAGAGGTCCGGAGGTGGACACTAGTCTTTGTTTTATAAGAGGTCATCAGGACCTGCACCATCATCAGCTAGGCATGATCAGGTAGGTAGGGCAGTAGGCCCTCATTCTCCGAGGAGTGTTGCAAAGGGGACTCCCTACCTTAGTTACAACAAGTGTGGTAAGAATCACCCTGGAGAGTGTCGCCTTGGATCCAAGGGATGTTTTGGGTGTGGACAGATAGGGAATAGGATCAGGGATAGTTTCTCAGCAAGTCAAGGCAGTGGAGGTTGCAAGGCTCAAGGTACTACTTTAGCAGCTCCTGCAGGTCGTACAACTCAGTAGGGTATAACTTTTGGCACATGTGGCGGTCAGCTCCAGAACCGTCTCAATGTGATGTCATCTCGATAGGACGATGAGGACTCACCTGATGTAGGCACTAATATTTTACTAGTTTCTCCTTTGATGTTTATGCTTTGTTATAACCTAGAGCTTCTTTGTCATTTGTAACCCATATGTTTCTTGCAAGTTTGAAGTCAATCCTAAACAACTTCTAGAATCCTTTTGTGTCTTCACTCCTGTTGGTGAGTTAGTCCTGGCCAAGAGAACTTACAAAAATTATTCTATCTCGGACCTTCATAGAGTCACCTCAGCCAACCTAGTAGAGTTGGAGATGACTGATTTTGACGTTATTCTTGGTATGGATTAGTTACATGCATTTTATGCCTCTATTGATTGCCAAACCAGAATTGTCAGCTTCAAGTTTCCTAATGAGCCTATCTTTTAGAGTGGCAGGGTAGTCCTCCATCCTTCAAGGGTCATTTAATATCTTATCTCAAGGCTAGGAAAATGATTTCTAAGGGGTATGTCTAACATATATTTTGGGTTATGGATTCAGAGTCTAAAACCCCATCTCTCCAGTCAGTTCCTATAGTAAAAGAGTTTCCTGAAGTCTTTCTTGAGGATCTGCCCTGAGTCCCTCCCGAGCGGGAGATTTACTTTTGGATAGACCTTCTCCTAGATACACAACCTATATCAATTCCTCCTTATAGAATGGATCCAGCAGATCTTAAAGAATTGAAGAAACAGTTGAAAGACCTTTTAGATAAGGGTTTTATCAGGCCTAGCATCTCTTTATGGGGTTCTCCAGTTATCTTCATGCGTAAGAAATATGGTTCTCTAATAATATGCATTGACTACCGTTAGTTGAACAAGGTCATAATTAAGAATAAGTATACCATTCCTAGGATTGATGACTTGCTCGGCCAGTTCTAGGGTACCAGTTACTTCTCATAAATTGACCTCATATCCGGTTATCATCAGCTAAGAGTTAGAGAGTCTAAATTTGTGATTATGTATTTTGGATGAATAAATACTCATGTAGCCTTTATGGATTTGATGAAAAAGGTGTTCAAGAAGTACTTGGATATGTTCATTATTGTTTTTATTGATGACATTCTTATCTACTCTCGGAGTGAGAAAAAGCATACAGACTATTTGAGGGTTGTGTTATGGACTCTCACAGATTGTCAGTTATTTGCTAAGTTCAGCAAGTGTGAATTTTGGATGCAGTCTGTTGCTTTTCTGGGTCATTTCGTTTCTATAGAAGGCATTCGAGTAGGTTCACAGAAGATAGAGGCAGTCAAGAACTGGCCTAGACCCATTTCCCCAACCGATATTAGGAGCTTTTTAGGTTTGGCTTGTTACTACAGGAGATTTGTGGAAGGATTTTCATCAATAGCTGCCCCTTTGACCAGGTTGACTCACAAAAGGGTTAAGTTTCAGTAGTTTGATGAGTGTGAAAAGAACTTCCAGGAATTGAAGATTAGGTTGACCACAGCTCCAGTTTTGGCTCTACTAGAAGGTTTAGATGGCTTTGTTGTATATTGCGATGTATCTATGGTTGGTCTGGGTTATATTTTGATGCAGCAGTGTAAGAAAATTTCTTATGCCTTTGTACAACTTATGATTCATGAGAAGAACTACTCGACTCATTATCTTGAATTAGCAACAATGGTTTTTGCTTTGAAAATTTTTAGACACTACTTGTATGGTGTCCATATGGATGTGTTTACTTACCATAAGAGCCTCCAGTGTGTGTTCACTCAGAAGGAATTAAATATTAATCAGAGAAGATCGCTTGATCTTCTTAAGTACTATGATATGAGTGTGCTTTACCATCCGGATAAGGTCAATGTTGTGGATGATGCACTTAGTAGTTTGTCCATGGGTAGTGTTTCACAGGTTGAAGAGGGAAAGAAGTAATTGGCTAAGGATGTTCATGGTCTTGCTCGATTAGGAGTCTTCCTTATAAATTCAGCGGATGGTGGTGTTATTGTTCAGAATAGGTTTGAATCTTCATTGGTAGTTGAGGTGAAGAAGAAGCAAGATAGTGATCCTATCTTACATTAGTTGAAGGGTGCAGTCCATCAACAAAGAGTAGAGGTTTTCTCCCGGGGATAAGATGGTGTGCTTCGATATTAGGGTTTGTTGTGTGTTACTAAAGTAGATGGGTTGAGAAAGTGTATTTTGATATAGGCTCACAATTCTAGGTATTTGATCCACCCCGGTGCCACCAAAATGTACCATGACCTACGAGAAGGCTATTAGTGGAATGGCATAAAGAGGGACATTGCAGATTTTATGGCTAAGTGTACTAATTCTCAGTAAGTGAAGGTAAAGCATCAACAATCGGGTGGTATGACTAAGGATATTGACCTTCCTAATTGGAAGTAGGAAGAGATTAATATGGATTTCATTATTGGTTTACCTCATACTCGTAGACAGTATGACTCTATTTGGGTGATTGTTGACTAAGTCAACCAATTTCTTGGGTGTCAAGACTACTGATTCAACAGAGGATTATTCCAGGCTCTACATCTGTGAGATAATTAGATTGCATGGGGTTCCCTTATCTACCATCTTAGATAGAGGTACTCACTTTACATCCCAATTTTGGAGATTGTTGTAGAAAGGTATTGACACTCAGGTTAATCTTAGCATAACTTTTCACCCTTAGACAGATGGTCAGGCAGAGCGTACAATTAAGACTTTAGAGGACTTGAGAGCTTCTGTCATCGATATTAAAGGTAATTGGGATGATCACTTACCTCTTATTAGTTTGCCTACAACAACAGATTTCATTCTAGCATTCCGATGGCTCTTTATGAGGCACTTTATGAGCGAAGGTTTAGATCACCTATTGGTTGGTTTGAGGTAGGTAAGGTTTCCTTGATAGGTTAAGATTTGGTTCATAAGACTATGGAGAAAGTTTAGCCTATTAGGGAGAGGTTGAAAACTGCTCAGAGTCAACAGAAATCTTATGCATATGTGAGAAGAAGAGACTTAGAGTTTGAGGTAGATGATTGGGTATTTTTGGAGGTGTCACCCATGAAAGGTGTGATGAGGTTTGGTAAGAAGGGGAAGCTTAGTCTCCAGTTTATAGGTCCCTATAGGAATTTGAGGAGAGTTGGTAGTGTGGCGTATGAGTAAGAGTTGCTAGCCGAGCTAGAAGTGGTTCATCCGATCTTCAATGTTTCCTTATTGAAGAAGTGTGTTGGTGATCTGACATCAGTTTTTCCATCAGAGAATGTGAGTGTAAAGGATAGCCTTACCTATGAAGAAGTCGCAATTGAGATTCTTGATTATTAGATTTGAAGGTTAAGGAATAAGGACGTCACTTTGGTAAAGGTTCTTTGGAGGAACCAGCTAGTTGAGGGAGCTACTTGGGAAGCAGAAGTAGCTATGAAGACCAAGAACCCTCACCTCTTTCCTTCTAATAATGTTTCAGTGTGAGATAATAGTTTCCTCCTTAGTATGTCCTTTGGACTCTATTCCATTAGCTTTCCTCATGATCCTAGCATGTATTCATGTTTTACAAAGTTAGTTCAATTATGTTTTCAAGTTAGAACTCAGTCATTGTGCCTATACTTCAGTTTTTATGTCTTGTTGGTTGGCATTGTAACTCTTTCCCTCTAAACTCAGCTTATTTATTCTTCATTCGAGGACGAATGAACCCAAGGGGGAGATATTGGGGAGATATTGTACCACCTCGGAATTCAAACCAGCTATTAAACTTAGAATTTCTAAAATTTCTGCATTTTCTCAGAATCACAGAACAAGTCCACGGGCCATGGATGGGACCACAAGCCATGGACAGGTCTCATGGAGTCAGTTCAGTAGACCCCTCCTCTAGGTCTGAAACCACGACTAGGTTTTGTGGGTCATGGATTGAACCACAGTACGTGAATGATCCTCGTGGAATCAGACTTAAGGGTCATCAGATTCCCTTATTTCCACGATGGAGTTCCACGAGCCGTGGATGGTTTGATGGGCTGTGAACCCTGTCCATAGAAATCATACCTGTAAGTCTCCATTTTTTGCTAGAAACAACGACCACAAGCCACGAGCCATGGTTCCATCTATGGGCCATAGATGGGGTCCGTGGACACCTGAGCTTAGATTTTAAATAGTTTTTCTAGTTTATTTCCTAGGGGTATTTTTGTAAACTCCCACTCTTTTAACTCCTAAGTTAAGTTGTTTTAGGCCAAATTAAAGGGGTTTTAGTCCGACGTAGCTAGTTCTTCATTTATTCTCTTAATTCAAGCTCCAAAAGAAAGGAAATGATTCTTCTCTCAAGCTCTAAGGTCTAGTTTTACATTAAAGTATGCTTTATCATCTCTTACCCATGATTTTATGTGTGAATCCTCAAGCGATTCAAAAGTACATGAATTGAGAATGATTTCTAGCATGATTTTCCACCTATTGCATGGTTTCAAGTAAAATTGGCATGTCTAGATAACATGGCCTCAAGTATTTATGAAATTACATGCCTAGTTCTTCAAAATATGAGTTTTAGTAAAAAGTATATCTTGAACTATGTCCCTGTTATGTGTTTAAGAACCATGAATTTATGGATACCATGATATTAGATATGTACATATACTTTACAAGGGGTTTTGACATTAGATATGTCCTATTGCTTTATGAAAGGTTTTGGAATCTAGATATTCTACCAAAGCTATGAACAGTTTTGGCATTAGATATGTCACAAGTTATGTATGAGCTATATGTATGTTTTGGGAGTAGTATTTAGAACCAAGTTTGACTGAGTTTAGCATACCCTTAAGCCCCTAAACTACATTGTCACCGTAGATTTCCCTCCGTGGCTTATTACAGAATCCTTAGTATATGGTTCTAACCTTGGCCGGTTTGGACAACCATTTTTGGTGTAGGGTAGCACACTGGATTCCATGTAGTTCACATGGTCTATGTCAGTTATGAGAATTTTCCATAGAAATTGTTTAAAGCTTTTTAAATGTATTTGACTCTTTGCCTTAAGATTTCAGACTTATTACTTATACTTTACAAATATGGATATATTTTCAGCTTATGATATTGCATTAAGTCATTACATTACATATTTTACTATCATGACATGATTTAAGTTTTAACTATGTTTTATTATGATTTATGCATCTCTCACATTCTCAGTACATTCCATAGTACTGATCGCATACTTCTTTGTGTTGCATCCTTTAATGATACATATTCAGGCGCTTGCTCTCAGACTCGGGGCGAGACCCAGCAACGTTTCTAGTCATAGTTGGTGAGTGCTTATCTTTTGAGGACTAGTATGATTCTTATCTAGTAGACTCCTTTCATTAAGTATTTAGAGTTAGCTGGGGTCTTGTCCCAGCAAATCATTATGTCAGCTTTAGAGGCTTTTGAGACATATCTAGAGAATCAACATTGGATGTTTCTGATTTTGTTATTCTTAAACCATTATATTTTGCTTAGTTGGATTATCTACTTCCGCTATTTATGCTTTCTTTATGATTGTCCTTATTATGGTTAAGCCATGCTAATACCAAGGGTTAGCTTGTGGTCACTTGTGATCCTAGGTCCCATCTTACGTCTAGGGGGTAGCCTCGGGGCATGACAGTTTTAGACTAGTCTTATTTGCACTTCAAAGACTGTTTTGTATATATTGTATTTATCTAGAACTCTGTATGTTGTAGTAGCTCTTGTACTGACTGATACCAGGTGTTGGAGGAGTCTTTATGTATCTTTATTCTCTTCTTTCTTTATTTATATATGTCATTCTTCTGTATTTATCATTTTCTCTTATTATCCCATTACTTGCTATTCCAGGCTAAGGGTTATTCTTACCTACTGGTGGGTTATAGGAAGTGTCATCATGACCTGAGAAATTGGGTCAGGATAGAGTGTTATCAGAGATCTAGATTCTTTGGTGTCATTGCTACAAGATCAATTGTCTAGTAGAGTCTCTTGGATTGGTATGATGACGTCCATATCCTATCTGCAAGAGGCTATAGGGAATTCTTATGAAAATTCCATATTTTTGATTCCTTATTGTGCGTTCTTGACTCAATCAACTTTTAAACTTAATTTGCTCCATTCCTTCATGGATGGTTAAGATGAGCGCAAAAATGGGTGAGGACGAGGCTCCCGCGCCTATTGCTACAACACTTTCACCAGCGACAGGGATAGAGATTGAGGGTATACCACTTCAGCCAAAGTATTTGGGGCTAACCCACCCTCTGATAGGATATATGGATACCATAGATCTTTAGGAAACCATGGCTAGGACTCTGAGTCTTCTAAAGGGTGTGTCACAGGCAAGAGAAGTGCCCGATTCTTTGAGTGGTGTTATGATCAGGGATGAATTTGTAGATATTCAGCATGGTTCCATGTCTGTTCCAGAATATGAGGTGAGGTTTCAATAGTTCACTAGGCATGCTTCTATGAATATGCCTACTCAGTATGAGAGAGTGTGGATATTTGTCAGAGGGTTGATTTCACCCTCCATTTGGTAATAGAGCACTTGGTGGCAGTTAAGACTACTTTTGTGTAGGTGGTTGATCATGCATGGGATGTAGATGGGTTATGTCGCGAGGCTTATAGAGGCAGCAATAAGCGGTATCACCATCACGGTAGTTGCAGTGGTTCTCTTCCAGAGGTATAAGATTATCTTATAGAGGTCAGTATCACTACTCTCAATCTAAAAGGCTGGTCCAAGTGGTACCACAGAGATAAGGTCAGACTTTGTGAGGTTTGAATTCTTGGTATTTAGATGGTGGTGGCCAGTATGGTTCAATCAAATCTTCCCGTCGGACTCTATTGGGTAGAAGTTGCTATGTGTAGTGAGTTGAGGCACATTGCTAGGACTTATCAAAGGTTCAAAGAGTTTCCCCCTTTTTGAGCTCTAGTGCCACCGGCTAGAGGAGGTGTGCAAGGTAGTAAGGGTGGTCCCTAGATAGTTAATGGTGACTTTCAGTTGGGTAGTTCAAGTTACCATTCTAGGTCAGCAGGTATATTGCATCATGGTAGATCTTTTCAAGGCTGTTATGATTATAGAGTGGTTGGTCACTTTTTGAGAGAGTGTCCCTGGTGTGTGATGATTGAGCCTTCAACACCGGTGGCTCAGACTGGCAAGATAGGTAGTTTTGTAAGAACTCAGTCTGGAGGGAGATACAGTCAGTCAGATGCTTCTTTGAGTAGGCTAGAGGTTGAGGCCCCAGATGTCTCCATTATATGTGTAACCTCCATTATTTTCAGCTAGACTTGGTATTATTTGATATAAGGTCTGCGTGTTCGTATGTATTCATATTTCTACCTTACTTCTTATCTGTGTTAACTATTTGAGTTTTGTTGTGCTTATGTATGTATCTACCCCGTAGAAGAATTATTTTACTAATGGATCGAGTGTATTATCCTTGTGAGGTGTCTATCTAGGGGTATGACACGCGGTAGGCCTTGTTATCCTAAATTGGTTGTTTTCGACATAGTTCTAGGTTTAGTTCGGTTATCTGATGGTATAGTGGTCTAGGGTGGTTTTGCCAAGACTATAGTCTTGCTTATGCCTAGAACCTTTAAGTTAGTGTGGGATGATACTGGTAGCTATGTGCGGGTGGGTTGCTTTATTTCTGACATGGTGATTGTACCAACATTCTTCACTTAGATCAATTTATGCGGTTAGCAAGTATTTAGGGTGTTTTTTGCGATTTTCCCTAGTGTTTAGCCTGGTTGTGACTTGACTATGATATTAATGTTAGGTCAGGTATTTGGATTTACTATTTTTCCATATCGGGTAACACCAACAGAGTTGTAGGAGTAAGGGGATGACTTCAGTATATTCTGAGGAAGAGGTTCACAAGGTGTAGTGTATCTCTGTGAGGTGCTTTCATTTGGTTAAGAAGAAGAAGTGTATTTTTGTGGTGCATCAGCATTTTCTAAGATGGAGTCAAGATCAGGTTACCGCCAGTTAAGGATCAAGGTGGCAAGCATTATAAAGATTACCCTAAGGACTCGTTACGTCCACTCTAAGTTCTTAGTTTTGTGCTTTGGTTTGACCTATGTCCCCACAACATTTTTTATTTGATGAGGTGTGTCTTCAACGCCTATTTGGTTTTAGTTTTGATAGTATTCATCGATGACGTCTGAGTCTACTCAAGTAATAGGGGGAGCATAATCACTATTTTAGAGTTTTGCTTCAGACCTAGTGGGTTAGAAGGTTATTTTAGCAATATTTTGAAGGATTTCCTTTTGTTGCGGCACCATTTACTAGGTTGATTCATAAGATTGTTCCCTTCTAGGGGTTTGATGAATATGAGGCAAGTTCTCTAAAGTTTGAACGCTTGTGGATTTCAGTGTCTATTTGGACTTTTCCAATTGAGGGACACCGGATTGCCATATATTGAGATGCTTCAAAGTTAGTGGTTTACGTATCGGTACAGCAGGGTAGATGCTTCAATTCAGATGGCAGCAAGTTTAGAGGTTATGGAATTTCAAGTAGGTAAGTGGCAACCTTTGGCTTTGGAAAACCATTCCTTGACCAACGACGTGGTTTGATTGGATATATTGAAGTATGGCAGTTTTTTATGGAGTGGTGAGGCTAGGAAGGAAACCTTAGATCTAGATGGTGATTGAGAATTCAGAGTCATAGTGGTGTTCCTAGAATTTAGAGTTAGTTTGTGGATATGGACTTTGTGGTAGGTTGCCACCTTCCTTTCAGAGATTTGATGTTGCATGGGGTCTTCATGGATAGGTTGATCTAGTCTATCCACCTTCTGTCATTTTAGACCTTGTATAATTCAGAGAGGTTGGCTCAGAATTTACATTCATGAGGTTGTTCAGCTGTGTGGGGTGTTTGTCCATATCATTTTTGACGGCGGTATTTCATTTTCAATTGAGTTTCTGGTGGTTATTTCAGATAAGGTTTGGTATTCGGGTTGAGCTTAGCACATATTTCCATTCACAGACTGATGGTTAGTCAAAGCAAACTATTCAAGTTCTCGAGGATGTTCTATGGGCATGTGTTATGGATTTCAAAGGTTAGTAGAATTAGAGCATGTCTTTGCTAGATCTCGAGTATTCAGATGACTTCTTTTGAGGCAAAGTGTGATAAGAGGTATAGGTTTCCAGTGGGTTGGTTGATGCTTTTGAGGATATCTTGGGTTGATGACTTGTGCGTGGCTTCATGGTTAGAGTACAAATGATTGTAGAAAGGCTTTGTACAATTTAGGATAGAACGTAGGGTTATGCAGATAAAAAAATTTGTGAGTTAGACTATTGAGGAGGTGGCTTTTAAAGTTAGCCTGGTTACTAGCTATGTGGAATGTTCATCTTAGTTTTCTCAGTATCAGTTTTGTGTTGGTATGTTTTAGTTAAGTTTCTCATGCTCTAGTGGGATTCAGTTCATCTTGATAAGACTTTGGTTTTCTATGAAGAGTTTGTTGCTTTTTTGATCAGGCAAGTATGCAGTTGAGGTCTATAGGGTTTTCTATCGGTTAAAGTTCTGTAGAAGTGTTGACCAGTCGAGGAGGCTCCTTGGGAAGATGACCTTGACATGCAGACCTGATATCTTCCCATTTTCGAGCCTTTTGGTGCTTTCTATTTCTTAACTTTTGAGGAAGCTCTTTTAGTAGTGGATGTTATCATGACTCTCTAGGTCATTTTCTCTCTTTTTATATATTTTCAATGTTTCAAGCTTTCCCACAGTGGCTACAAGTCATTTATGACTTGCCAGGGCTTACGTTTCAGTTCCTGGGCAGTTCATTTGTTTTTTAGAATAGTTTTCCTAATTTGAAACTTTTGAAGTTAAAATTGTCAACATTTGGAGTAAACTATCTCGAATGAAAATTTCATCAGCACTGTTAGATCTGGAGCGTAAACTTTGAGCTAGTGGGACCTTTTGTTTGGGTCCCGAGGCTTTTAGACTCATTTTGGGCCATTAGTTGGTTTTTGGTTAAAATGGAGGTTTTGGGTGTGGACCCACTTTTTTTGAAATGATCTTTGTCTGTAATTTCCCCTAGACCCCACGTTGTGGGAATACACTGGATATGTTGTTGTTGTATCTTCATTGGTGATTCCATTGAGTCTAGAATGTCATTTCTAGTTGAGAAGCATATTTTTTTTATGTTCACGAGGTTCTGGATGAATCTTGAGAACCTATTCGGAGAATCCCAAGCTTAGCAAAATTTTATAGTGTGTTGTTGCTGGTGTGGCCGCTTTTGCATACTTTCTCCGCTTTTGTGGAGTCTACTTTTGTGGAGGCTGCTATTGATGAGGCCACTTTTATGGACAACCTCTGCATTTGCGGAGGATGATTTTGTGGACAACCTCCAGTTTTGCGGTGCCTGCAGGTGTATATTCCTTCTCATTTTCAAATTTCATTCACTTTCAACCATTTTTCTCCATTTTGAGAGCTCAAAGCTACAATATTATTGTGGGATCTTAAAATCAAGCTTGGGATCATTGGGTACTCAGCTATGATTATCTTTCCATCCTAATTACATAAGTTTTCGGCTCCAATTCATATTATTTCTCCTTCTTAATTCTTGTTGGAATTCTTCAATTTTAGGGATGATTTGAGCTCGGTTATAAAGGCGGATCATGCTTGTATTTTGAGCATGTGATCCTTGTCCCACGAGGGGCATTTTTGTGAATTTTATTTTTGATTTCCATAAAGAGGCCCCACAAGTGATTTTTGACCCCATTTCTGGCCCAAATCTCGAATTAGTAATATGGATATCATTCCTCACGTTTCAATATGTAGGTTATTATTCTTGTAGTGTGGAAGCGATTGGAGGCTTCTCAATTTGATAAAGCTCAGGCTAAGTGGGTTCATGAGGGCTGCTCAGCTTCCAAGTAGGTTACGACTTACTTACTTTTAGACTTTGCTCGTTTAAGATATGTGAATGATAATTTGCTACGGTTGGTTGGACTTTGTGGTTTGGATATGCTATAGCTAGGTATTGTGACCCTTATGGCTTGTTTAGAGGCCTTAGAGTTGGATATTGCTTGTAAACCCTTAATTTAGGTTGATGTTGATCCTTTAGTCTTGGCGTAGTATGCATAATGTTCTCGGGCTTAGAGTCAAATTCCTAGGCATAGTTTTGGTTGTTGTGGTGTAATGAACCTATAGGTCATTTTCTCTGGTTTTGTGCTTTATGTGCATTTCGAGATTCCCACAGCGACTACAGGTCATTTATGACTTGCCGAGACTAACGATTTAGTTCCTGCGCAGTTCATTTGTGTTTTAAGCCTATTTTCCTATTTTGAAACTCTAAAAGCTGAAAGAGTTGACTTTGTTTAACATTCGGAGAAGACGAGCTCGAATTAAAATTCTATCAGCGCTGTTAGCTTTGAAATATTGACTTTGGGCTAGTAGGACCTTTGGTTTGAGTCCCGAGGCTTCCAAACTCATTTTGGGCACTTGGGTAACTTTTAGGCAAAACTGGCAAAATGTTGACTTTGGTCAACATTCAATCAAGACGACCTATCTTGGTCATTTTGATGATTTTGTTGACTCCAAAATGTCATTTCCAGTTGGATAGCATATTTGGTTTGTGTTCACAGGGTTCAGAATGAATCCCAAGGGTCCGTCCAATAACTTTTTGACTTGTGCAAATTGCTTGTTTTTGTTGTTGTTGTTGCAGGGTCACTTAACCCTACGTGTCCGCAAGGGGGTGCCGTGTTTGCAAACTTGCGTACGCTGTGGGTCCACCCTCTTTGCGAAGAAGGGGTCAGGTGACCCAGCCTCGCTTGTTCTCCACATACGCGAGAGGAAGGCCGCGTTTAAGAGCCTGCATATGCAGTGGGGTCCTCGCCTATGCGAAGAAGGACCCCTGGAACCTATATATACTTTTCACTTTGTTCTCACCACAAGTCTGAGTTCCTCCATTGTTTTAGAGCTTCTAGTGATACTTGTGGAGCTAGCTTTAACCCATAATATTCCCGATAAGTTCGTTGTAATCCCCAACTTTTTTTCCATTATTAATTCACATTTTTCATCTTTAAATTCCCGTCAAAATTCCTTGTTGAGCTCTGTTGATCAAGTGGACTTTCAGGGCTATTTTAGGTCCCAAAATGAATCCCATTGCCCCCAAATTTTGAGCATGAGTTTAGAAACTTGCTGCAAATGTAATTGTAAATTTTGTTTTCTGTTTTGTTGAGCGGTCCCCGAGGGTCGATTTTCAACCCAATTTTTTGGCACTAAATTTTGTATCGCAATATAGGTTTCATTTTTCCCGTCCTGACACATAGATTATTTTTATGATATTGTGGCAGCAGTCTGAGGCTATTCGGAAGGGAAAGGCACACAATTGATGATTTTGTGCTTCTACTTCGGCCCTGAGGTAGGTTACGGTTTACTTTTTTTAAACCTGGCTTAGTTAGATTTTATATTTTATAAGTTACTTGAACGTTATAATTAGTTTTAGGCTAGAATAAGGCTTTAATCCTCTATCTATATAATTGGACATTTCCGCGACTCTAGAATAGAATTACCATGTTTATCTTTAGTCTAGGGTGTTGTACCCTTCCCTGGTTAGATTGGAATCCTTAGTATATACTTGTGGAAATATTTGTAATAGAGTAGTTATGCATAGTTATCTTCGTGTTTTAGTTGATTTTCCTTATTGGGTCCGAGGCCATAGCTCGGATTGAACGGAGTTCCAGGTCAGTTATCTTGTTTAGAGGGTGTTTTTCCCTATTTGATAGATACTTATATATGCTTGTATTCTCTGTGTTGGCATGCATATTCTCATACATGCATGTACATGGCTAGTGGTACGGTCTTTTAAGAAAATGTGAGTTTTTGACCAAAAGCTAACATTTTCTACTATTACTTTGGTTTCCATTTTCAGAAAGATATTTCATAGGTTCTTACACTATTTTTGGAGAAAGAAGAAAAGTACCACATTTATACTCGGTCCGAGGGATGTTTCTGGACCTTTTCTCCGTCTACTTTTTGGTTTTGAGCCCGAGGTATGATTCTGGATGGCTCAAGAAGTGCATATCCGGGTTTTACTTTTCTTTCATATGTTAATGAGCTCTAGGGGGGCCTGCAAGATGATTGGGGGAGCCTACATGGCGGCCAAAAAATTGGATTTTGGGGTTTTTACTTTACTGCATTGGCCATATTTGCATCATACCATCCCATGATGATTTCTTCCTGTTGTATGTACTTAAATGGATTATTGCTTTTATTATTATAATCTTCACCGTCAGTTTAAATTATGTCTCTTTTAAGTTGATAACTAGATTTAGGTGGATCTTGATAGCTAGTTTAATTTCATATTTCTTATATTATATTATATCTATCTGAGCTTGGTCGGCCTATGATGCCAACTGAGTAACTCGTGTTTTGGTACTCATACTACATTTCTGCATCTTTTTCTAATGCAGCACCTAGTACGATCTATCCTTAGTGACCATTTTCTCATTCGAGGCCAGCTATTGTTTGGATCATGGTGAGCTATGATAATGCTCAAACGTACTCTCCAATTAGGAGGTATCTCTAATTGTTAAGCAAAACACATTTATAATTCCCAACGGATGTAGGGGTCGAACCCAAAGAGAACAATGTAATCGTGATCGAGCTAATAAAGAATCTAAGCAACTTATTGAAGTTCAATTAACAAAAGAAAAGATATCGAAAAGAGGGGTTTTAGACTAACAACTAAAAATAAAGAAATGCATATACAAGATAGATTGATCAATGGCGTTCACCTTGCTTTCACCAAGCAAGGACAATAAGGGAGAATTAGGAATGAGAATTCAATTTACAAGACTTGCACCCGATTAATACATGGGTAATCTTGGTTAAAGGTGTACTCAACGATCTTTCAACCAATCAAGCAATTATTCCCATAGGTTCTCTCGAATCACCACGAGTGTGCATACCAACAAATTAACTTTGGTGAGTTGGGCTATTTCTAACCCCAACTCTTAGAATGGAGTTCTTGGTGACCATACTATCTCCAGCCTTGATCTAGAGTGTAAAACCCCAAATCCCCACTATTAAACCTTCCCAAATTTAAGGAAATCCTCTCTCAAGCAAAAACCCAAATTAGTATGCTAAGTCAATGTTTGCAACCATTAACTATAAATTCAAGCTTGGAGGATTCAATAGACCCAAATAATTAAACAAGATCAAAATCTAGATAAGAATTTGATACCCAAACAAGTATTATCTCTAATACAAAATCAAAATCTCAATTCAACAATTACACAAACATAATAACAATTAAGAACAAGAGTTGAAGAATGGAAACTAAAGATTTTACAATAAAGAACATCCAAATATTCACTCCTATGATGTTGGTTGATAAACTTGCTCTCCAAGTTTTTCCAAGAGTTATGAGAATAGCCAAATATTCTTTCCAAAATGGATGAGGAGTCTTTTGTATGGATTGGGGTTTCCAACAATGGAAATTTCAAATTCTGCCCTGCAGCTGATGACTTCCTCATCGCGGTCGCGTGAACATGCTTCACGATTGCAAGGTTTTATGATTTCTTTCCATGTGGTCGTGTGATCTCAACCTTGCGGTCGCATAGTTATGACTTCTTCCTCCACACGATCGCGTGGCTTCACTTCACAATTGCATGGATTTAACTCTTTCCTTGTGCATCATTCCCACGTGACCTTACTCCCATGGTCACGCTGAACAACTTGTGTCAGTGATCAGCAGTCCTTTTAGCTCCATTTTGACTTGTTTTCATTCGAATCTTTCCCGAACACTTCTAAAATACAGAAACCAGGAAAATAGAAGAAATTTGTGTCAAATGCACTATTTATCCACTCTAAACTAGAAAAAGCATATGATTAAAACCTAAATAAGTAGGTAGAATGCCAACTTATCAAACCCCCAAATTTGAACTATTGCCTGTCCTGAAGCAACTAAAAATTCTATTTCAAGAGGAACACAACACAAGTGCAAAGACATCACTTCCAGCCAAGGAAAACCCATTTCAATCACCAAGTATGACTTCAGTTGGTACTAATGATTAGTCAATTACATGATAACTTAATCCAAGCATTCCACTATATTCACAACACAATTCAAGTATGCAATGGAACATCAAGAACAACCAAGTGACAACAACCAATCCTCAAGATGTGACTCAAACCACTAGCTTACCAAAACATGCTCAATTGACTCATTTTTGGAGTTTATCAATATCACCAACTATCCTAATTCGCATGCCCTCACAAGAACGAAAGTCCCAAAAACACATTATGTACAAAGACCATCACAAGGGACAAATACAAAAACGCTCACACTCACAAGGAATTTCAAGTCTCAACAATAGGCTTGCCCTTATTTTCATTCGCCACTAGCTCTAGAACCATCGGTTGGAGATCTCAGAGGGATTTTCTAAGCTTGTAATGTAGGCTCAGGGACGGGTAGGATACATAGTTAGATTCAAGTGACTACATCCTCCTAGAAATCTACACAACTTTTCAAATTCAAAAACCCAAGCCATTTCTTTATGTTTTCCTTCAACACGAGGCACTTATTTCACTTATTTTCATTCGGGACCCAAATCTTTATCATTCTATTCACCTTGGAGGATTCATTTCTTTTCTTTCCTTTCCTCTTTTCCTTTCATTTTGCTTTCTTTTTCAAATTCTTCCTTCTTTTTGGCAATTTGTTTTGAGCAACAAACCATGATTTACTCATTTAGCACTCCTCCAAGGTATCTTTTATCAACCCCCAAACTTAGGCTTTTAGCCTTGATTTCACACTTGTAGAGTTCAAGGAGGGACGAGTTCAAGAGAAGGATTCATGTTCAAAAAATGGTTCAAGGCTTGTATCAAGGTTGTCAAAGAAAAGGTATTAGGCTCAAGAGGGGTGACTAATGATTCAATTTAAGTGAAATGGTGGCTTTTAAGGCTAAGTGGGCTTCGATAATCACAAAGAAGGCCTAAGATCATTTCTCCAACCAAAAGTAATCAAGACTAGTTTTAAAGACAAACCAGGTAAGTTCTAGTTAACACAAGCAAGCACAAGAATTATTCAACTAAACCTCACCACACATGGCATGCGAATCATTCAAGAAGGATCAATTTTTACTCCTAAACACGAACAAAAAGGAGTCACATTCTAAACTATCACCGCTAATAAGTCAAGAATCACAAAAAGATCAAAGGGGTTGTCACAAACATCATCCTTTGCCACACACTTTTCATAAAAATTTTAGAGGGGTATGCCTATTTCACTTAGCATGCAAGACTAACTTCATTAGTACCAAACAAGTCAATCACAACTAAAATCTCAAAAGATGATGATTTGCCCTTAAGAATAACGTCACTCAGTCTATCATTGGGCCAATTAATCTATCTAAATCGATATTTCCACTCAAGGCTTATCAACACACCAATCTCAATAAAAATGGCATCATGCAAAATGCACATGTCAAAGTGTGGGTCGCACGTGCAATGCACAAGCCGGACAATGGTTGTGTGAAGCTCGTGTGGTTCGCATGTTGACATGTGTGATGTAGTCTTCCCAACTCCGACAAGTTCTATCTATCCTAATGGGTACTCAGACTTCCCCTACCTCTAAAACATCCAACAAACCTACTATAAAAAGAGATCAAAGAAGCTGCAAAAAAAAAAAAAAAACTAACAACCTAAACTATCAATTCCATCCATAGCAACCAACTAAACCAATGAGGGAACACTAATATAAAAAAAGCCCGACAAAGGCGCATCAATATCCAACAATCAAAACAAGCCCGACAACGGCATAGCAATATCCAAAATAAAAAAAAAGCTAGATAAAGTGCTAGCCACCCCAACTAACACAATGCAGTACCCTCACTGCATCAAAACAAGATAAGAGTTTAAGGGGGCTCCCTGAAGGGTGTATCACTTAGAACCAGAGCTACTAGGCCTAGAAAGGACCCAGTCTGCCTCATCAGCATTATCCAATAATTGTAGCAAAATAACCCAATCACCCCCTCATATTTACACTACTACGGGCTCTTGAATCCATTAACTTAAGCACAAATGGGGGAAATATTCAAGAAGAGAATGGGTTAGGAAGCACATACTTTTGTTGATTGAAGAGACTACAAAATTGAATTTATGGACATCTATTCTTGCCTTAGGAGAGAAAAGTAGCCAAGTTTGGAAGCAAATTTTTCTTTTGAAACTGCTCCTCTGATCTTTTATTACCTGGAAACCATTCAGTGCCTCGCATTTGTGAGGCCTTATAATGCGATGGCGATGAGTTAAAATCACCCGACTCCATGCAATCGCGAATAATTCACATAGTCTCGAAGATTCAGAAAGATTTTACCTCATCGCGATTGCGAGGGTCAGGGTTCACGATCGCGATGCCTTAGCATCATCTATGTTTTCTGAATTTTTGCACAGTGCATTATTTTGTTGTGCAAAGTCAGGTGCAACGGGCACTTTGGGAGGTGCAAAATGCACCTCCTTTGGACATGCCTATATTTTTGCTCAGTTCACTATTTGCTTGTGCGATGGCATATGCGACGGGCACTCTTCCAGGTGGAAAAGGCACATTTTTCAGAGGTATTTTTGGTGTTTCTCAACACTTGGTTCCTCTTCTCATTCCTTTGGGCACCTAAAAACAAATTAAAAAGAAACAAAAAGTGAAGTAAAGCATAAAAGTAATGTGTTGCCTCCTATTAAGCGCACAATTGAACGTCGTGGCGCGATGCAGGATATGTCACCATTTGGATCTCCATTTGGACGATTTGAACCTTCTACCCAAACTTGAATCAAACTTTCAATGGCAATCACAGGGTCAAGGTTTGAACATGAGAAGGCCATTCTCTTGATTTCATATTTCACCCTTTTTCGCCTTCAAGTGAGGAAGGTCGCTTTGCCTTCTGTCCATGACAAACTTAAAATCGGATAAACTTTAATCCATCCTCCTTCCAAGGTGTTCCAAAATCTTGATTACTTTGACTTTCATCCATTCAATTAAACTTAAGATCAAAAAATAGTTGGAGTGGGATTTGGGCGTCTCCACCTTCAAGCTTGCCTCATTCATAACATCCTCACTTTGAGATGCCATGGCATCAATCATTACAATAAGACAAAATAAAATAGAAACAACTATTCACAAAAATTGAACTAGAGTAAGTACACTTAAATTCCAAACTAACTCAATAGGTCAAATTGTTCCCCGACAATGGTGCCATTTTTGATAATGCTCAAACATACTCTCCAATTAGGAGGTATCAGTGATCGTTAAGCAAAACACATTTATAATTCCCAATGAATGTCAGGGTCAAACCCAAAGAGAACAATGTAATCGCGATTGGGAAAATAAAGAATCTAAGCAACTTATTAAAGTTCAATTAACAATAGAAAGGATATCAAAAATAGGGGTTTTAGACTAAAAATTAAAAATAAAGAAATTCATATACAAGATAGATTGATCAATGACTTTCACCTTGCTTCCACCAAGAAAGGACAACAAGGGAGAATTAGGAATGGGAATTTATTTCACAAGACTTGCACCTGATTAACACATGGGTAGTCTTGGTGAAAGGTCTACTCAACTGTCTTTCAACCAATCAAGCAACTATCCCCATGGGTTCTCTCAAACCACCACGAGTATGCAATAACCAACAAATTAATTTGGGTAAGTTGAGCTATTTCTAACCCCAACTCTTAGATGAGAGTTTTTGGCGACCAAACTATCTCTAGCCTTGATCTAGAGTGGAAAGCCTCAAATCCCCACTATTAAACTTTCTCAAATTTAAGGAAATCCTCTCTCAAGGAAAAATCCAAATTAGTATGCTAAGTTAATGTTTGAAACCATTAACTATAAATTCAAGCATGGAGGATTCAATAGACCCAAATAATAAATCAAGAGCAAAATCTATATAAGAATTTGACACCCAAACAAGTATTATCTCTAATACAAAATCCAAATCTCAATTCAATAATTACACCAACATAATAGCAATTAAGAACAAGAGTTGAAGAATGGAAACTAAAGATTTTACAATGAAGAACATCCAAATCTTCACTCTTATGGTGTTGGCTGATGAACTTGCTCTCCAAGCTTTGCTAAAAGTTGTGAGAATAGCCAAAGATGCTTTCCAAAATGGCTGAGTAGTCTTTTGTATGGATTGGGGTTTCCAATAATGGAAATTTCCAATTCTGCCCTGCAACTGATGACTTTCTCATTACGGCCGCGTGAACATGCTTCACAATCGTGAGGTTCTGTGATTTCTTTCCACACAGTCACATGATCTCAACCTCGCGGTTGTGTAGCTCTGATTTTTTCCTCCATGCGGTTTCATGGATTTACTTTGCAGTTACATGTATTTAAATCTTTCCTTGTGCATCGCGGTCGCATGACCTTAATCTCGCGGTCACGATGAGCAACTTAGTATCAGTGATTAGCAGTCCCTTTTAGCTCTATTTTGACTTGTTTTCATTCAAATCTTTCCCGAACACTTCTAAACATAGAAACCTATAAAATAGAAGAAATTTGTGTCAAATGCATTGTTTATCCACTCTAAACTAGCAAAAGCATAAATTAAAAGCTAAATAAGAATGTAGAATACCAACTTATCAAGCTACCAATGTCTAGAGATTTTGCTACTTTTCTTCTATTTATATTGTCTGTATTTTGTATTTTGGTAGAAATTAGCTCCTCGTATAGCGCTATTTTTGTACATAGAGGCTCTTGTACCAGTGATACCAGGGTTTAGTTCTTGTATATATTTTGTCTTTCTCGATCTCTTTAGGGACACTTTTGTATATTTTGTACTCTTTGTATGTATCTATACTATTGGACCATATCCTGTTATGATTTCTCTTCCTCTTTTCTTATTTAATGCATATTTCTTGTATGGTGTTCTTAGGTTATCTTGCCTACTAGGGGGATTATAGTAGGCGCCATCATGGCCCAATTTTGGGTCGTGATAGAGTGGTATCAAAGCTTTAAAATCAGCTGTCTTACCTATACAAGAGCAAAATATCTAGTACAGTTTCGTGGATTTGTACGATAATGTCTGTATCCTATCTGCGGGAAGCTATAGGGAATTCTTAGGAAAGATTCCATCTTATTTGATTCCTTATTGTGTGGCGTTGAGTCTATCAACTTCTAAATATATTTTGTTTCACTCTTTCTCAGATGGTTCAGAGGAGATCAACAATAGGTAAGGATAAGACCCATGCGCCTGCAGTTAGAACCCTAGCTATGGGACGGGTCAAAGATTGACCCAGAGGTAGATATAGGGGATAGGCTATGGTATCATCTCGGGCCTAGGCTAGGGTACCATCACCAGAGATGGATATTGAGGTAGAGGAGGTTTAGTATAAGCTGAAGGGTGTGGGGCCAGTCTAGCATCTGGCAGGTGTTGTGGCTACTGATGACATTAAAAAACACTCTCCCATATGAGGTGGTAATGATCATCGTACGAAAAAAAAAAATATGACCAACGGATGTTGGGGTCGAATCCACAGGGAATGGAGTGATGATTCACTAAGAAATCGCTGAATAGTAATCACTGAAGTGATTCAATCTTCAAACAACTAAAAGTAAAAATTGGGGGAAATGGGAATGGGAATTAATGTATCAATTTCAACACACAAGTAGTGTAAACATGATTTGTTTATCAATGAGAAGGAAGACTAGGGGTATGCTTCCGATGGGATTCTATAATGGGTTAGGGACTTGATTAATTATGCAAACTCTCGATAGAAGTTATGGGTAGAATTTGTTTGCGCTATATTTGGTAGTCTCTCGACCCTCCAAATCTATATACTGTAGACTTTGCTCAAGCACCATAGCTATTACTTCAGACCAACCAATTCAATGCTTGGGGGAATTGCACTATTTCTAGCTTAGATTCTTAGATGGGTATTTCCTTCAATTAAGCTATTTCTAGCCTCAATCTAAGGTGGAAATCCCAAATTTCCACTACTGAATTCCTATCCGAATTATGTACTCCACTTTCAAAAAAGAACACAATTAGTATGCTCAATCAATGTTTGCAACCATCACTTTAATGATTAAAATATGAAGAATTCAATAGACCCATATTAATTCATCAATAATAAGCACAATTAACCAATACCCATACCAAAATTCAAATACACATCATGCACATACCCCTAGACAAGGAAATTAGCTGCTCATATTAAGGAAATATGAAGATATACCAAATGGGTTATCCATAATTCCTTTCATATTCAAGCTAAACTCCAAATCCAAGTTCAAATCCTTACAAAAATGGTGATTCTAATTGGAGAACATGAAGAGAGAAGAGTGTACTCTTAATATGTTCCTTGGGGAAAGTAAAACTCAAAATTCTATCTAGGTATACACCCCAAAATGGGTTTTAGAAGCTTTCCAATACATTACTTGGCTTTGGACAAAAATACCTACTAGGTGTGGTGCGATGCAACATGCAACGTGATATACGATCACACCTTGCTTTTTATGCATTACACGCTACTTTTTCCTCTAACCAGTGATGTCATCTCATTTTGTGGTGAGGGGCTAAGGAGGTGCGGTCCACATGCTGCATTATATAACTCGCATGGCGATCGCACCTCTAGTCAGATTCTTCCTCTTTTTCGATCTCCTTCCCACTTCAACTCCTTTTGAGCTCTTTAGGTTCAATTCTGTTGTTTTCTACTTTTGACCAAGAGTACCTGCATTTTCATCAATAAGGGCATTAAATACCTCTAATTCTCATCAAAATATGGCAATATTTCATGAATAAAGGCTCAATAAGTTGGTAGATTACCAACTTATTAGCTACACCAGCCTTACAAGATACTTTGGTTCATTTGCTTGGGTTTTTAGAGGGTATGTCACAGCCCACAACTTTGGCAAGGAATCTGATTGGTGCACAGATCAAGCACGAGGCTCAGGCTTTAGCCCAAGCAGTGGCATAGGGTTCAAGAGCGCAACCTGCTACTGTGGCTCACTATTTAAAGGTGTTGCCAGTTACTACAGTTGCTCTGTCTATTCCAATTAGGCCTACTATGTCTTTTGAGGAGCAAAAGATAGTGGGTAAGTTCATTCAACTTGGTCCTCCTAGGTTTTCAAGTGCTCCAGGAGAGAACGCCCATGAGTTTCTAGCTAGCTTCCAGGAGAGGTTACATAACCTTGGTTTGGTAGAGTCACATGGGGAAGACTATACCATTTTTCAGCTAGATGGTCTAGCAAAATAGTGGTAGAGGTACTACATTGCTTGCAGACCAGCCGGGTCACCTCCAATGACTTGGACTCAGTTCTCTAAGGCTTTCTTGGAGAAGTATGTACTGTACAGCTTGTAAGATAGGTTAATAGATGACTTTGCTAGGTAGGAGCAGGGCTCCGTGACTGTTTTAGAGTATGAGGTCTATTTTTATGAGTTGGCTATACATGTCTCCATGATTTTACCCACCGAGCATGAGAGGGTGCATCACTTTGTTAGAGGGATAAACTTGCAGCTTCGTCTAGATACTGAGGGTATAGTAGCCTCAGTCTAGTCTTTCTTGGATGTTGTGGATTATGCCTGCACTATTGAGGGAATACTTTGTAAGGCCCAAGGGGCAGCGATAAGAGACCCTACCATCAGGGTAGTTGCAGTTGTCCACAAACTCGGGTAGAGGCTTCTTTGGTCGAGGTCAGCATCAACAGTGCTTCAAGCCATGTTGGCCTCTTTAGGCGACACTAAAGATTACAGTGGGTCTGAGTAGTCAAGTTAGCCAGGGCTTGGTTTAGTCTTTACGAGGTGTTCACTCTGGGTATTCAGGCCGTGGTGGCTATTCAGGTTCATCCAAGTCATCACAGTAGGGTACATATGGTCAGGGTTGTTATGAGTATAGGTCATTTTTTGAGTGATTGTCCTTCGATTTAGTAGTTTAGTTAACAGGGTTAGCAGGGTCAGTCGGGTCAACAGGTTTAGGCCCCTAGGGCTCTAGTGCCACTGGCCAGAGAGGGTGAACATAGTAGTAGGACTGGTCCCCATGGTACTCAAGGTGGTCCTCAGGCTGGTAGATCAAGGTGGTCATGGAGGTCAGAGCCATATGTATGCATTTCTGGGCGGGCCAGAAGCTGAGGCTTCAGATGCTTTCATCACAGGTATGATCTCCATTTTTCATTAGTCAACTTATGCATTGTTTGATCCGAGGTCTATATTTTAGTATATATTTGCTACTTTGCTACACGCTGGAGTCTGCTTGTGAGTTATTTCCTATGCATATGCATATAACTACCCCAGTAAGAGATTTTTTAGTAGTGGATCATATTTATCAGGCCGGTATGGTGACTATTCTGGGGTATGACTTGTGGGTAGACTTGATTGTGCTTGACATGATTGATTTTGATGTGATTCTAGACATGGATTGGTTTTCTCCTAACCATACAATCTTGGATTGATTTTCTAAGACTGTTACTCTATGGGTTCCTGGTAAACCTTTAATGTTTGGAAGGGTCCCAATATCCATATGCCAAGGGGTGTTATATCTTTCCTGAGTGCCTAATGGTTGGTTAGGAAGGGGTGCTATATTATCCTGCTTACGTCTGTGATACTAGTGCCACCACACCTTCACTTGAGTCAGTTCATATGGTTTGTGAGTATTTGGATATATTTTCCTCTGATGTACTGGGTCTTATTCTAGATCGTGACATAGACTTTTGTATTGATGTTGAGTTAGGCACTCAGCCCATTTCTATTCCACCATATCGGATAGCACCAGCCAAGTTGAGAGACCTTAAGGAGCAGCACAAGATCTTTTGAGTAGAGGGTATATCAGGACTAGTGTATCTCTGTGGGATGCTCCTATTCTATTTGTAATGAAAAAGGATGGGTCCATGCGTATGTGTATTGTCTACAAGCAGGTGAATAAGGTGACTATAAAGAATAGGTATCCAATGATGTGTATTGATGATTTGTTTGACCAACTATAGGGTGTTGCTGTGTTCTCTAAGATTGACATGAGATCAGGTTATCATCAGTTGAGGATCAGGGCTACGAGAATCCCAAAGATATCATTTAGGACTCGATACGACCATTATGAATTCCTGGTCATGTCTTTTGGGTTGACCAATGCCTCAACAATGTTTATGGAGTTGATAAACTGTGTGTTTAGAGCCTACCTGGATTCCTTTCTTATTATGTTCATCGATGACATTCTGGTATATTTGAGGAGTAGAGAGAAGCATGAGAAATATTTAAGAGTTTTACTTCACATCCTTGTGAGACCAGCAGTTATATGCCAAATTCACTAAGTGTGAGTTTTGGCTTGAGTTTATGGCATTCTTGGGGCACGTGGTGTCCAAGGATTGGATTATGGTGGATCTGGCAAAGATTGTAGCAGTTTATTATTGGGCTAGACCCACTTCTCCTACCGAGGGTCATAGTTTTGTAAGGTTGGCTGTTACTATGGACTATTTATGGAGGGGGGGTTTTCTATTGCAGCTCCAATAACTAGATTGGCTTAGAAGAATGTCCCTTTTTAGTTGTCTGATGAGTATGAGGCAAGATTTCTGAAGCTGAAGGCCTTATTGACCTCAGCTCTAATTCTTACTCTTCCAGTTGAGGGCTAGGGGTTTACTCTATACTGTGATACTTTCGAAGTCAGGTTGGGTTGTGTATTAATGCAATAGGGTAGAGTTATTGCTTATGCTTCCAGATAGCTGAAGGTTCATGAGAGAAACTACCCTACTCATGACTTGGAGTTAGCGGCGGTAATCTTCGCATTAAAGATTTGGAGGTACTATCTGTATGGCATGCATTGTGAGATCTTCACCGACATCATAGTCTTCAGTACATTTTCAGCCAGAAGGATTTAAATTCGAGGCAGTGCAGGTGGTTAGAGCTAATAAAGGACTATGATATCTCAATCCTTTATAACCCAGGGAAGGCAAACATGGTAGCAGATTTCTTGAGCCTGAAGGTGGTGAGTATAGGTAGGTTGGCATTCTTGGCAGCGGAGGAACAACCTTTAGTTTTGGACATCCAGTCCTTGGCTAATAGGTTGGCTAGACTTGACATTTCTGAGCCGATTGAGGGTCCTATCTATGTTCCTAGAGTTGATGATTTGTTCAGGTTGATCTTGGAGGAGGCTCATTGTTCTAAGTATTCTATTCTTCTAAGAAATAGTGTGACTTGAGACAGCACTACAGGTGGTATGGTATAAGAAGGGTTATCTCAAATTTTGTGTCTAGGTGCTTGAACTATTAGCAGGTGAAGTACAATCACCAGAGACCAGGTGCTACCTATTCCAGAGTGTAAATGGGAGCGGATAGCTATGGACTTCGTGGTAGTCTTGCCACACACTTTTGGAGGTTTGATGTTATTTGGGTTATTATTGATAGGTTGAAAATGTCTGCTCACTTTCTACCAATTCTGACTTCCTACAATTCAGAGAGGTTGGCTTTGATTTACATCTATGAGATTGTTCATTTGCATAGAGTGCCTATTTCTATCATTTTCCATTGTGGTACTCAATTTACATTATGTTTCTAGTGGTCTATTCAGAGAGAGTTGGGTACCCGAGTTGAACTTAGCACTGTTTTTCACCTGCATACTGATGGTCAGTTGTAGCTTAATATACAAGTTCTAGAGGATATGTTTCATGCTTGTGTTATTGATTTCGGAGGTCAGTAGGACATTTCTTAGATTTGGCAGAGTTCACGTATAATAATAACTACCACTCCAGTATTTAGATGGCTCTGTTTCAGGTATTATATGGTAGGTGGTGCAGGTATCTGGTGGGTTGGTTTGATGCCTTCAAGGTTAGACCGTGGGGTACTAATTTTCTATAGGATTTTATTTATAGAGTCTGGGTCATTTAGGAGAGGCTTTGTACGCCCAAAGTAGGCAGAAAAGTTATGCTAATTAGAGGGTTCAAGAGTTAGAATTTATGGTTGGTAATCGAGTGTCGCCCATGAAGGCCGTGATGATTTTTTAGAGTAATGGAAAGCATATCCCTAGGTTCATCAGGACATTTAAAATCCTTCATTGCATTGGAGAGGTAGCATATGAGTTGGCCTTGCCTCCTTCTCTTTCAGGTGTTCACCCTGTTCTCTATGTTTCTATGTTGAGATGGTATTTTCTGGATGTGTCGCATGTGTTCCAGTGGGATTTGGTTCAGTTGGACGAGTCTTTAGCTTTTAAGAAGGAGCCTGTTGCTATTTTGGACAGGCAGGTTAGGAAGTTTAGGCCCAAGGAGATTTCATCAGTTAAGGTTCAGTGGCGTCATCATCTTGTCGAGGAGGCAACTTGGGAGACCAAGACTAACATGCGGAAGCATTATATTCACCTTTTTGAGCCTTCATGTACCTTCCTTTCATTAACTTTCAAGGACAAAAGTTTGTTCAGTAGTGGATATTGTAATGACCCTTTAGGTCATTTTCTCTAGTTTCATGCTTTTTCGGTATTTCGAGCTTTCCCATAGCAGCTGAAGGTCATTTATGACTTGCTGGAACTGATTGTTTGGTTCCTGGGCAGTTCATTTGTGTTTTAAGCCTATTTTCCCATTTTGGAACTCTTAAAGCTGAAAGAGTTGACTTTAGCCAACATTCAGAGAAGATGGGCTCAAATGAAAATTTTGTCAGCACTGTTAGCTCCATAACATTAACTTTGGGCTAGTGGGACCTTTGGTTGGGGTCTAGAGGCTTTCAGACTCATTTTGGACACTTGGGTAACTTTAAGGCAAAATTGGTAAAATGTTGACTTCGGTTAACATTACATCAAGACGACCCCCGTTGGTTATTTTGATGATTCTATTGAGCCCGGAATGCCATTTGTTGTTAGGTAGCATGTTTGGTTTGTGTTCACCGGGTTCAAAATGTATCCCGAGGGTCATCTAGTAACTTTTTAACTTGTTCAAATTGCTGGTTTTTGTTGTTGTTGTTATAGGGTCACTTAACCCTTCGTGTTCGCGAGGGGGTGACCGTGTTCATGAGACCACATATGCGACGGGTCCACCTCCTTTGTGCAGAAGGGGTCAGGTGACCCAGCCCTGCTTGTTCTCTGCGAGAGGAAGGTCGTGTACATGGTGGGGTCCTCGCATGCGCGAAGAAGGGCGCCTAGCACCTATATATTCTTTTAACTTCATTTTCTCCTCTACAACTCCGAGTTCCTCCATCGTTTTAGAGCTTCTAGTGTTGTTTGCTGAGCTAGCTTTTGCCCATACTATTCCTGGTAAGTTCGTTGTAATCCCCCGCTCTTTTCCATTAGTAATTCGTATTTTTCATCTTTAAATTCCCATCAAATTCCTTGTTGAGCTCTCTTGATCAAGTGGACTTTCGGGGCTATTTTGGCCCACAAAATGAATCTCGTTGCCCCCAAATTTTGGGTATGGGTTTAGAAACCCGCTGTAAACGTAATTGTGAATTTTGTTTTTTATTTTATGGAGTGACCTCTGGGGGTCTATTTTCGACCCGATTTCCTGCCCAAAATTTTGTATAGCAATATGAATGTCATTTTTCTCATCTTGACACCTAGATTTTGTTTATGATAGTGTGGCACCAGTTTGAGGCTATCCAAAAGGGGAAGGCACACGATTGATTGTTTAGGCCCGAGGTAGGTTACAATTTACTTCTTTTAAACCTGGCTTAGTTAGATTTTATATTTTATAAGTTACTTGAATGTTAGGGTAAGTTTTAGGCTTGAATTAGGCTTTAATCCCATTTTTGTATATTTTGCAATTTTTGGGACCGTAGAATAGAATTACCATGTTTATCCTTAGTCTAGGGTGTTGTACCCTTGCCTTGTTAGATTAGAATCCTTAGTATAGGCTTGTGGAAATATTTTTAATAAAGTAGTTATTTATAGTTATCTTCGCGTTTTAGTTTGTTTTCCATATTTTTATTTAATGTTATTGTGTAACTATGGGCTCGAGTCCATAGCTCGGATTTGATGCAGTTCCAGGTTAGTTACCTTGTTTAAAAGGTGTTTTGAGTTGTTCAATAGATACTTATATATGCTTGTATTCTTTATGTTGGCACACATATTCTCATACATGCATCTACATGGCTAGTAGTATCATATTTTAAGAAAATATGAGTTTTTGACCGAAAGTTAGGATTTTCTACTTTTACTATGGTTTCAATTTCCAGAAAGATATTTCATGGATTTTTACACTATTTTTGAAAAAAGAAGAAAAGTATCACTTTTATACTCGGTCCAAGGGATGTTTCGGGACCTTTTCTCCATTTACTTTCTATTAATGAGTCTGAGGTATGATTTCAAATGGCTTGAGCAGCAAATATCTGATTTTTACTTTTATTGCATATGTTGATGAGCCCTAGGGAAACCTGCGAGATGATTCGGGGAGCCTACGGGGCAGCCAACAAATTGCATTTTGGGGTTCTTACTTTACTGCATTGGACACATTTGCATCATAACATCCCATGATGCAATGCATCTTATTGTATGAACTTGAGTGGCTTATTGCTTATATTATTATTATCTTCACCATCAGTTTAGATTATGCCTCTTTTTAGTTGATAACTAGATTTAGGTGGATATCGATAGCTAGTTTACTTTCCTATTTCTTATATTATATATTATCTTTTCGAGCTTGGTCGGACTATGATGCCTACTAAGTACCCCATATTGTGGTACTCATACAATATTTTTGCATCTTTTTCTAATGCAACACCTAGTACGAGCCACCCTCAGTGATCATCTTTTAGTTTGAGGCCATATGTTGTTTGAATCGTGGTGAGCTTCCAGCATCCGAAGATTTTACTGCTTTCTTTCTATTTATACTATGTGTATTTTGTAATTTGGTAGACATTATCTCCTTGTATAGAACTATTTCTTTACTTAGGCACTCTTGTACTGGTGACACCAGGTCCGGTGTTTGGTTCTTGTATATATTTTGTTATTCCCGGTATCTTTAGGGCCACTTTTGTATATTTTGTACTGTTGGTATGTCTCTATACTGTTGGCCCATATCTTGTCAAAAAAAGGGTGGGTCCATGTGTATGTGTATTGACTACCGGCATTTGAATAAGGTGATTATTAAGAACATGTATCTGATATCGCGTGTTGATGATTTGTTTGACTAGCTACAGGGTGCAGGAGTGGTCTCTAAGATTAACTTGAGGTCAAGGTATCATCAGTTAAGGATTAGGGTTGAGGACATCCCAAAGATTTCTTTTAAGACTAGATATGACTATTATGAGTTCCTAGTTGTCATGCCACGAGACTACCCCCTAGGCGTAACACAGGACCCAGGACCACAAGTATCCCAAGTTAACCCTTGGTCATAGCATACTCAGTCATTCAACACAAGAAACATAGCTAAAGCATACATAATTAAGATAGAAATCCATAAACTAAAGTGTGATAAAGTCTACGAAATACCAATCCAGAATACAACTTGCTATGACTGAAGCCTCTAAGTCTAACATAAGAGTTGATGGGACAAGACCCAGACTAACTCAAAAATCCAAAGAAAACAACATTAAGAGAAAGGTGTAATACCTGCCCTTGGATAATGAGGACTCACCACTGGAAACTGGAACTCCAGATAGGTCTAGCCATGAGTATGAGGGAAAGAACCTGTATCTGCTTCATCAAAGGATGTAACGCAAGGAGATGTGTCAGTAGTATGGGATATACTAAATATGTGAGACATGCATAAACGAGGTAAAAACATACTTAAGACAGATATCATGCGTAAAATAGAAGTCATAAGAAAATCATAATTTAAGCATAAGGTAAAAGATACCAAAGCATAAGACTTAAAAACATTCGTATGGAAGTTTCTTATAACCGACAACAGACCATGTGGGCTACATAGAATCCAACTATATCACCTTAGTTCGCAAAGCTACCCTGAACCTTGCCAAGGTATGGGGTACTATACATATCATAGCGTGGAACCACTTTCATAAGGGGACACTCTCAACTACGAGGATCCTTCTTCATGAGGACACACTCTCAACTAAAGAGGACCCTCTTCACCTACGCTGGCAACGTAGTTTTGGACTTAGGTTATCTAGAACCCTCATCGCTCGGTGCTAAATACTATTCCCAAAATATACATATAGCTCATATACTACTAGAGGCATATCTAATGCCAAAATTGTTTGAAAAGCAAAAGCATATCTTTAATGTCATGCAAATTCAAATCATAAGTCTTAAAGCTTAGCATTGCCATAGTTCACTTTTCTTTCTAAATTCATAACTTGAAGAATTTGTCATGCAATTTCATAAATACTTGAGATCATAACATCAATGCAATGAAATCATACTAGAAATTCTTCTGTATGAATGGGCTTTCGAAAACACTTAAGGAATTTCAATTAAAACATGGGTAATTAATGGGAACCCATCAATTGATACTTTAAAACAAAACCCATAACTTTTCCCTAATTTGGGTAAGAACCCTAATTTCATAAGTTCATAAATCAAAGTAAAATTTGAGAATTTTAGGCATAAGGGTGAATGGAATCCCTTATTAAATACCCACATACCTTAATTGAAGCTTTCGAAACCATAGATGAGGAGAATGGAGGCTTGAAGGTGAAGGTTCTTGCTTGGAGCTTGAGACTTGGAGAAGAGGAACTCTTTCTTCCTTTGGAATAGAATGAGTTAGAGTGAGAAGATCTTAGTCTATTAGGGGATAAAACCCTACTTAAAATGGCCAAAAAAACCTCACTTAAGAGTTTAAGAATAGGGGAAGAGACCAAATTACCCCTAACTTAAAATAGAAAGCGGCAGGAATTCTTTCGCCTCATGGGCTGCCCGACGGGCATCGTACCCATGAAGGCCTGTGCCAAGGCATCAAAGGAAGGGACTTAAATCCTGGGGCACTGGAGGTTTTTGATGATGTGGTCCCATGGGCCGTCGTAACCACGATGACCGTGGCGTAGCCCATCGGGGAAGGGAGAGTTTGGGGAGAATTTCACTGGACCATTTTGATGGCGGGCTCCGACGGGACGTCACACTCATGATGCCCATTGCGGCTGCCCATCATCTAGAAGGGTGCTGCTCGACAACCATTGTTTGATTTCCACGGCTCAGCCCACGGGCCATCGAGACTCCGACGCCCGTGGCGGCTGCCTGTCATGAACAACAGTTGAAGGAAACCTTGAGTTCTAAGTTAGATAGCTAATTCGAATTCCAGGGTGTTACAATATCACCCCTTTGGGATCATTCATCCTAGAATGAAGACTAAGCAAGGAAAACTGAATAGAGAACAGCCCAACCAAACAACAAAAGATGAAAACTCAAGGATAAATATGAAAACTGAGCTTTTTATCATAAAAAATAACTAAACTAACTTTGGAAAACATGAATGCTTGCTAGGATCATGAGGAAAACTGATGGAATATAATAGGAGGGACATACTAAGGAGGAAACTAATACCTCAATCTGAAACTGGATCGGAAGGAAAGAGATGAGGGTACTTGGCTTTCATGGCTTCTTCTCCTTCACAAGTAGCCCCCTTAACTAGCTGATTTCTCCAAAGGACCTTTATCGAAGTGACTTCTTTATTTCTCAACCTCCAAATTTTATGATCAAGAATCTCCACGGGGACTTCCTCATAAGTAAGGCTATCCTTCACATCCACATCTTCCAAGGGAACAATCGAGGTCGGATCACCAACACACTTCCTCGACAAGGAAACATGGAAAACCGGATGAACCGCTTCTAAAGCTGATGGAAAATTCAACTCATAAGCAACACTACCAACTCTCCTCAAAATTCGATAAGGACCTATAGAGCGGGGAATAAGTTTCCATTTCTTTCCAAATCTCATCACACCCTTCATGGGTGACACCTTCAGAAATACCCAATCATCAACCTCAAACTCCAACTCTCTTCTTCTCACATCTGCATATGATTTATGTCGACTCTGAGCGGTCTTCAACCTCTCCCTAATGATCTATACCTTCTCTATAGTCTCGTGAACCAAATATGGACCAATCAAAGCTGCCTCACCTACCTTAAACCAACCAATAGGAGATCTACACCTTCGCCCATAAAGTGCCTCATAAGGAGCCATCTGGATGCTAGAATAAAAGTTGTTGTTGTAGGCAAACTCGATAAGAGGTAAGTAATCATCCCAATTAAATTTAAAATCAATCACACAAGCTCTCAACATATCCTTCAAATTCGGAATGGTACGCGCTGCCTAGCCATCCGTTTGAGGGTGAAAAGTTGTGCTAAGCTTCACCTGAGTACCAAGACCTTTCTAAAATAATTTCCAAAATTGGGATGTAAACTGAGTACCCCTATTTGAAATTATAGACCATGGATCACTGTGCAATTGAACTATCTCCTGAATGTAGATTCGGGCATAGTCATCTACTGCATTCGTAGTTTTAATAGCCAAGAAGTAGGATAACTTAGTCATTCAGTCGACAATCACCCAAATAGAATCATGTTGCCTTCGAGAATGTGGAAAACCAGTAATGAATCCATATTGATCGCTTCCCATTTCCAAGTAGGAAGATTAATATCCTGATTCATACCACCCGGTCGCTGATGATCTACTTTCACTTATTGACAGTTGGGGCACTTAGCCACAAAATCTGCTATGTCCCTCTTCATGCCATTCCACCAATAGACTTCCCGTAGGTCATGATACATCTTGGTGGCACCGGAGTTAATAGAATACCTGGAGCAATGAGCCTCTATCAAAATCCGTTGTCTCAACCCATCTATGTCAGGAACACACAATCGACCTTGATATCGAAGCACACCATCTCCCCCTTAGGAGAAAACCTCTACCCTTTGCTGATGGACTGCACCCTTCAACTAGTGAAAAATAGATCATTGTCTTACTTTCCCTTCACTTCGGCAACCAGAGATGATTCTGAACCATTCTGAATAATAATGCCACCTTCAGTTGAATCTATAAGGCGAACTCCCAAACGAGCAGGTCGATGAACATCGTTGGCTAATTCCTTCTTTCCGTCCTCAACCGAAGGCATACTACCCATGGACAACCTACTAAGTGCGTCCGCCACAACATTGGTCTTACCCAGATGGTAAAGCACACTCATATCATAATCCTTAAGAACCACAAGTTATCTTATTTGACAAAGATTCAATTCCTTTTGAATTAACATATACCGAAGACTCTTACGATTAGTGAATACATCCACGTGGATACCATACAAGTAGTGTCTCCAAATCTTCAAAGCAAAAACCATGGACGCTAACTCAAGATAATGAGTAGGGTAGTTCTTCTCATGAATCTTAAGCTTCTTCGAAGCATAAGCAATCACTTTACCATGCTGCATCAACACACAACCCAAACCAATCCTAGAAGCATCACAATACACCACAAAGTCATCTAGGCCCTCAGGTAGAGCCAACACTGGAGTTGTGGTCAATATAGTCTTCAATTCCTGAAAGTTATTCTCACATAGATTAGACCACTGAAAATTAACCTTCTTTTGAGTCAACTGAGTCAAAGGGGCAGCAGTGGAAGAAAACCCTTCCACAAACCTCATGTGGTAACCAGCCAAACCCCAAAAGCTCCTATTATCAGATGGGGAAGTAGGTCTAGGCTAGTTCTTTACAACCTCAATGTTCTGAGAATTAACCCGAATACCATCTCTAGTCACAATATGACCTAGAAAAGTAACAAACTACATCCAAAACTCACACTTGCAGAACATAGCAAATAATTGTCGATCCTTGAGAGTTTGCAACATAACTCTCAAATGGCCCGCATTCTCCTCCTCAGTCCGAGAATAGATAAGAATATCATCAACGAAAACAATCACAAACATATCCAAATAATATTTGAACACACGGTTCATCAAATCCATAAAGGCTGCGGGAGCATTCATTAGACCAAAAGACATAACCACAAATTCATAATGACCATACCGAGTTCTAAAGGCTGTCTATGGAATATCACACTTTCTAACACGAAGCTGATAATAACTGGATCTAAGGTTGATCTTGGAGAAGAAACTAGCACCCTGAAGCTGGTTGAACAAGTCATCAATCCTAGGAATAGGATACTTATTCTTGATTGTGACCTTGTTCAGCTGATGGTAGTTGATACACATTCTAAGGGAACCATCCTTCTTTAACATGAATAAGAAGGGTGCACCCCATGGTGAGATTCTGGTTCGAATAAAACCCTTATCAAGGAGGTATTTCAACTAATCTTTTAATTCCTTAAGCTCCGTAGGAGGAATAGAGATAGGATTTGTGTCAAGAAGAAGGTCTATTCCGAAGTCGATCTCCCGCTCAGGAGGGTCTTTGGGCAAATCTTGGGGAAACACCTCTAGAAACTCATTCACAATAGGAATGGACTAAAAAGACAGGATTTCGGACTCCGTGTCCACAACCTAAACTATATAATAGACATAACCCTTTGAAATCATATTCCTAGCCTTAAGATAAGATATGAAATGACCCTTAGAGGATGGAGGACTACCCTACCACTCTAAGACAGGCTCATTTGGAAACTTAAAACTGATGACTCGGGTATGACAATCAACTGAGGTATAACAAGCATACAACCAATCCATACCAAGAATAACATCAAAATTAGTCATCTCCAACTCTACTAGATCCGTTGAAGTGACTCTATGGAGGACTGAGATAGTGTAATTTTGATAGATTTTTTTGGCTAGGACTGACTCACCAATAGGAGTAGAAACACAAAAGGGTTCTAAGAGCTGTTCAGAGCATATTTCGAACATGCAAGCAACATAAAGGGTCACAAAGGATAAGGAGGCACAAGGGTCTAATAAAGCATACACATCGAAGGAGAAGACTTTAAACATACCAGTAATAATGTTCGGTGAACTCTCCTGGTCCTGGCGTAAGGATATGGCATAAAGGCAGTTCTTGTGTTGACCACCAGAACTAGAAGCAGTGCCCTGTTAAGCTGTTCGATCTCTTGGGGCTGCTGGGGCAGACTGAGTCCTACCACCTCCGTGTCCCTTCTTAGCTGAAGGGCAATCTCTAAGGTTGTGTCCAACCTGACCACATCTAAAGCATCTACCCAAACCAGCTAAACACTCACCAAGATGACTTCTACCACACTTGTTGCAAGAAGGTAAGGTGTCCCCTTTGCAACACTCCCCTATGAATAGGAATCAGATCCCCTACCAGTCTGATCATACTGAGGCCTGGGGTATAGGTAGGATCACTACCTAAAGAATGAATGGGGCCTAATGATTTTTTCTAAAATGAAGAGCGATGTCTGCCTCTAGACATCTGATGGACAAAACCTGAGCTCTATGACCTAACCCTCTTGTTCTCCCTTGCCTTCTCCCTCATATTATCTCCCTCGATCTATTAGGCATGACTCATAAGTCAGGAAATATTCATGACGCCCAAAAGCATCACGGACCTACACTCCTTATTCATTGAATCTGACACTCCATAAATGTAGTTACTCATCTCATGTCACGGGTCAACAACCATGGAAGGATTATACCTAGAAAGATGGGTGAACTTTAATTTGTACTCATGAATTGACATTGAACTTTGCCTCAAATTCACAAACTCTTTGACCTTAGCTTGTCTCAACTCCCTCGGGAAGAACCAGTCAATAAAAGCCCGCTCGAAGCATTCCTAAGCCATAGGGACCACATCTCTAGTCCTAGCATCTTTCCATTGAGCGAACCAAATATGAGCCACGTCCTTGAGTTGGTAGGAAGCTAGCTCAATACAATCAACACCATCCACTTGCATCACACCAAAGATCTCCTTTACCTCATCCAAGAAATTTTTTGGATCCTCACCAACTTTTGAACCCTAGAACTTAGGTGGGTTCATACGAACGAAATCTCAAACTCGGGCTGCTACTCCACCTTAAGGGTGAGTGGGGATATGAGCCAGCTGATTGGCCTGGGTGGCTACAGTCTAAGCTAGCATATGAATGGCATTTTTGAACTCTGCATTTGTGACCTCAGGGTCTGGAATCAGAGGGTTAGCATTTCTGGCATTGGCCTAATGAGGCATAGTACGACGAAGAGGCATAATCTGAAACATAACAAGGACGGATTAGAGGGGAAACAGAGTTAAACTCTATTGCATGATACTAATCATGAAAGAAGTGAACTTTTCCTAAGACATCTCATAGCTTCCCTCTCATAAGTATGGCACATTTCACACAAATGAAAGAGACTCTAATGATGTGGCTTTCAGACACCTTAGGACTCTTGAACTTGAGGCTCTAATACTAAGTTTGTCACGCCCCGAGACTACCCCCTTAGCGTAACACAGGACTCGGGACCACAAGTGTCCTAAGTTAACCCTTGGTCATAGCATACTCAGTCATTCAACACAAGAAACATAGAGAAAGCATAAATAATAAAGATAGAAATCCATAAACTAAAGTGGGATAAAGTCCCCAAAATACCAATCAAGAATACAACTAGCTATGTCTGAAGACTCTAAGTCTAACATAAGAGTTGACGAGACAAGACCCTAACTAACTCATAAATCCGAAGAAAACAACATAAAGAGATAGGTCTAATACCAACCCTCGAATAATGAGGACTCACTACTGGAAACTAGAACTCCGGTGAGGTCTAGCCACGAGTATGAGGGAAAAAACATGTATCTGCATCATCAAAGGATGCAACACAAGAAGATGTGTCAGTACTATAGCATGTACTGAATATATGAGACATGCATAAATGAGGTAAAAACATACTTGAAACATAATTATGACGGAGATCATGCGTAGAAGAGAAGTCATAAGAAAATCATAATTTAAGCGTAAGGTAAAGATACCAAAGCATAAGACTTAAAAACATTCATACGGGAGTTTCTTATAACCGACAATAGACCATGTGAGCTACATGAAATCCAACTATATCACCCTAGTTGGCAAAGCTACCCCAAACCTTGCCAAGGTATGGGGTACTATACATATCATAGCATGGAACCACATTCATAAGGGGACACTCTCAACTAATGAGGAACCTTCTTCATCAGGAGACACTCTCAACTAATGAGGACCCTCTTCACCTATGCTGGCAACGTTGTTTTGGACTTAGGTTATCTAGAACCCTCATCGCTCGGTGCTAAATACTACTCTTAAAACATACATATAACTCATATGCTACTACCGGCATATCTAATGCCAAAACTATTTGAGAAGCATAAGGACATCTCTAATGTAATGCAAATTCAAATCATAAGTCTTAAAGCTTAGCATAGCCATAATTCACTTTTCTTTCTAAAATCTGAACTTGAAGAATTTGGCATACAATTTCATAAATACTTTAGATCATAACATCAATGCAATGAAATCATACTAGAAATCCTTCTTTATGCATGGGCTTTCGAAAACACTTAGGGAATCTTAATTAAAACTTGGGTAATTAATGGTAAAACCATGAATTGATACTTTAAAATAAAACCCATAATTTTTCCCAAATTTGGGTAAGAAACCTAATTTCATAAGTTCATAAATCAAAGTAAAACATGAGAATTTTGGGCATAAGGGTGAAAGAAATCCCTTATTGAATACCCAGATACCTCAATTGAAGCTTTCAAAACCTTAGATGAGGAGAACAGGGGCTTGAAGGTGAAGGTTCTTGCATGGATCTTGAGACTTGGAGAAGAGGAACTCTTTCTTACTTTGGAATAGAATGACTTAAAATGAGAAGATCTTAGGCTATTAGGGGATAAAACCCTACTAAAATGGCCAAAATGACCTCACTTAAGACTTTAGGAATAAGGAAAAGACCAAATTACCCCTAACTTAAAAATAGAAAGTTGCAGGAATTCCTTTGCCTGATGGGCTGCCTGACGGGCATTGTACCCACGATGGCCCATCAGCCAAGGTGTCAGAGAGAGGGACTGAAATCCTGGGGCACTAGAGGTTTTTGACGATGCGGTCCCATGGGCCATCATAGCCACGACGCCCGTGTAGTAGCCTATCGGGGAAGGGAGAGTTTGGGGAGAATTCTACTGGACCATTTTGATGGCGGGCTCCGATATTACATTGAACCTATGATGCCAATTGCAGCCTCCTATCGGCTAGAAGGGTTTTGCCCGATAGCCACTGGTCGATTCCACGGTGCACCCCATAAGCCGTCAAAACTCTAACACCTGTGGTGGCTGCACATCATGACAAATAGTTTTAGGAAACCTTGGGTTCTGAGTTAGATAGATGATTCAAATTCTGGGGTGTTACACTAGTCAAATCTTTTGGGTTGACTAATGCCCCAACAACATTATTGGAGTTGATGAATAGTGTGTTTAGAGCCTACCTAGATTCCTTTGTTATTATATTCATCAATGACATTCTGGTATATTTAAGTAGTAGAGAGAAGCATGAGCAGCACTGAGAGTTGAACTTTAGACCTTGCGAGACCATCAGTTATATGCCAAATTCACTAAGTGTGAGTTTTGGCTTTAGTCTGTGGCATTCTTTGGGCATGTGGTGTACAAGGATGGGATTATGGTAGATCCGGTTAAGATTGTATAAATTCGTGACTGGGCTATCCCTGCTTCTCCTATCGAGGTTCACAGTTTTGTCGGGTTAGCAGGTTACTACAGACGGTTTATGGAGGGGTTTTCTTCTATAGTGACTTTGTTGACTAGATTGACTCAGAAGAATGTCCTTTTCCAGTGGTTTGATGAGTGTGAGGCAATCTTTCTGAACCTCAAGGCCTTATTAACTTCAGCTCCAATTCTTACTCCTTCGATCGAGAGCCAGGGGTATACCATATATTGTGATGCTTCTTGAGTTGATTTGCGTTGTGTATTGATGCAACAAGTCCAAGTTATTTCTTATACTTCCAGACAACTAATGGTTTATGAGAAAAACTACCCCACTCATGACTTAGAGTTAGCGACGGTTGTCTTTGTGTTAAAGATTTAGAGGCATTTTTTTTATGGTGTGCATTGCGAGATCTTCACTGATCATCATAGTCTTCAGTACATCTTCAGTAGAAGGATATGAATTTTAGATAGTGTAGGTGGTTAGAGTTACTGTAGGACTATGACATGTCATTCTTTATCACTCAGGCAAGGAAAACGTGGTAGTGGATGCCTTAAGCCGAAAGGCAGTGAGCATGGGTAGCTTGGCATTCTTTGCAGTAGAGAAGCAACCTTTAGCTTTGGACATCTAGTCCTTAGCTAACAGGTTGGTTAGACTTGATATTTCTGAGTTGGGCCATATTCTTGGTTGTGTTGAGGCTAGATCTTCCTTATTAGAGAAGATTCAAGCACAACAGTTTGAGAATGCGATATTAAGGATCATTCATGATAAGGTGTTGAGCAGCGAGGCAAGGAAGACAACCTAGATTCGGAGGGCATTATAATAATTAAGGGTCCTATTTGTGTTCCTAGAGTTGGTGACCTGGTCAGGTTGATCTTGGAAGAGGATCATTGTTCTAGGTATCCCATTCATCTCAGGGCAGCTAAGATGTATTGTGACTTGTGATGGCACTTCTGGTGGTGTGGGATGAAGAGATATATCTCAGATTTCGTCTCTAGGTGCTTGAACTCAGCAGGTGAAGTTTAACCACTAAAGGCTAGGTGGTTTACCTATTCCAGAGTGGAAATAGGAGCAGATATATATGGACTTCATTGTAGTCTTGCCATGTACTTTGTGGATGTTTTATGTTGTATGGGTGATCGTGGATAGGTTGACAAAGTCTGCCCATTTTCTGCTAGTACAACTTCCTACAGTTCAAAGAGGTTTTCTCAGATCTATATTCGGGAGGTTGTCCATTTGTATGAGGTGCCTGTTTCTATCATTTCTTATTGTGGTACTCAGTTTAGTTTGTGTTTCTGGAGGTCTATTCAGAGAAAGTTGGGTACCAGAGTTGAGCATCGCACTGCTTTTCACTCGTAGATTAATGTCAGTTATAGCTCACTATTTAGGTTTTAGAGGATATGTTGCGAGCTTTTGGTATTGATTTTGGTCAGTGGGACCAGTTCTTAGCTTTGGTAGAGTTTGCATATAATAATAGCTACCACTTCAGTATTCAGATGGCTTTATTTGAGGCATTGTATGGTAGGCAGTGCAGGTCTCTGGTGGGTTGGTTTGATGCCTTTGAGGTTAGACGGTGGGGTACTGACTTGCTTCATGATTCCATGGATAGAGTTTGGGTTATTCAGGAGAGACTTCGTACTACCTAAAGTAGGAAGAAGAGGTATGCTAACTGGAGGGTTCGAGAGCTAGAGTGCATGGTTAGTGATCGAGTGATCCTGTGGGTATCGCCTATGAAGGGAATGATGAGGTTCGGGAGGAAGAGTAAGCTAGTCCTAGATTCATTGGTCCATCTGAGATCCTTCATCGCATTGGAGAGGTAGCATATGAGTTAGCTCTTCCTCCTTCTCTTTCAGTTGTTCGCCGTATTTTCCATGTTTCTAAACTGAGGCTGTATTTTCTAGATTAGTCACATGTGCTCCAGTGGGATTCAATTCAGTTGGATGAGTCACTAGCCTATGAGGATGAGCCAATTGTTATTTTGGATAGGCAGGTTAGGAAACTGAGGTCCAAAAAGATTCCATCAATTAAGGTTTATTGGCAGCATTGTCCTATCATAGAGGCTACTTTGGAGATCAATACTAACATGTGGACCCTCTATCCTCACCTTTTTGAGCCTTCGGGTATCTTTCTTTCTTTAACTTTTGAGGACAAAAGTTCCTTTAGTAGTGGATGTTGTAATGATCCTCTAGGTCATTTTCTCAGTTTTCGTGCTTTTCCTATATTTTGAGCTTTCCTTCCCACAGTGGTTACAGGTCATTTATGACTTATCGGGACTGACGGTTCGGTTCTTAGGTAGTTTGTTTGTGTTTTAAGCATATTTCCCTATTTTGAAACTCTTAAAGCTAGAAGAGTTGACTTTGGTCAACATTCAGAGAAGACGGCCTCTGATGGAACTTCTGTCTATTCTGTTAGCTCTGGAATGTTGACTTTGGGCTAGAGGGACCTTTGGTTTGGGTCCCAAGGCTTCCGAATTCATTTTGGGCTATTGGGTTATTTTTGGCTAAAAGTTGTTTTTTGGTAGTGGGGCCCACTTTTAATTGAAACTATCTCCATTGGAAAATTTGTTGATTTCAATGAGTCTAGAATGCCATTTTTTATAGGGTAGTATAGTTTTTTTGGATAAGCATGACCCCGGATGAATCCCGAGGGTCCATCCGAGGCTTTTTAAGTTGTTGAAAATTTGTTGGTTTTGTTGTTGTTGTTGTAGGGTAACTTAACACTTTGGCCACGTGGGACCACCTATGCAATAGCCCTATCGTGTACATTATGAAGGGTCACCTGGCCCCACCTCCCTTTGTTCATCACATGCTCGAGGTCCAGGTCATCTACGCGGGCTCGCATACGCAGTGTCCTTCCCGCATCCGTGAAGGCTAACTCCTGGCACCTATATATTGTTTCAACTTCGGTTTCTTCTCCATAAGTCCAAAAATTTCCATTATAGTTAAGCTCAATGGATCGTACTAAAGTGTTTGTTCATCCTCATTATTCCCGGTAAGCTCATCTTATTCACCGCTCATTTTCCGTTATTTAATTCATGTTATCTTCTGGTTATTCCATTTTAAATCCTTGTTTGGTTCTCTTTATCAAGTGAGCTTCTGGGGATGTTTGAGGCCCCGAAATGAGTTTTGCTTGCACTCAAACTTTGAGCATGGGTTTAGAAACCCATTGTGAACATAATTATAAATTTAGATTTTTATTTCATTGCATGGGCCCCAAGAATCATTTTTCGACTCAATTTCTAGCTCAAAATTTTATATTGCAATATGAGTGTCATTTTCACGTCTTGACATATAGATTGTGTTTATGATAGCATGAAAGTATTTCGAGGCTATCTGGAAGGAGAAAGCACACAATTGACCATTTGTGCTTGCAGTTTGGCCCCGAGGTAGGTTATGATCTATTTCATTTAGACCTGGTTTAGTTAGATTTTATATGTTATAAGCTACATTAATGTTAGGTTTTATGTTAGAGTTAGGCTTAAATCCTGTCTTTTGCTTATTTTGGCCATTTCCAGTACTGTAAAAAAGTATTGTCATGCTTATCCTTAGTTTAGGAGATTGTCACTATGTTGTGGCTAGCTTAGAATTACTAGAGTAATTTAAGCAGGTTTTAGAGGTAGAGTAGGTGCCTTGATTTATTTTCGTATTATAGTTCAGTTTTTTCACTTTTATTTACCATTGTTGTGTAACTATGGGCCCGAGGATATAGCTTGGACTGGATGGAGTTCCAGGTAAGTACCTTGTTTGGAGGGCACCCTTGACCTATCTTTGATATATATCCTGCATTTACTTGGGTGTTGTTATGCATATATTCTTTCTTGCAATCATGAACTTGGCACATAACTGGGTTTTCTAAGAAAGATAGGTTGTTTCCAAGTTAAAAAGAGGTTTTTCATTATTACTATGCATCTCAAACTTCAAAAAGGATTTGTACTACTTTAATATTGATTTCGGATTTAAAAGCTAAAACGCCTCCATTTTTACTAATTTAAGTTCCATGAAGGGAATTTTTACTTATTACATATACGATGCTGGGATTCCAAACTCATATTTACTTATTGCATGTTCGATGCTGAGATTCTGGACTCATATTTACTTACTGCATGTCTAATATTGGGATTCTGGACTCATATTTACTTATTGTGTGTCCGATGCTGGGATTCTAGACTCATGTTGCATCATCTGCATACTGCACCATATTCATCACATGCTACACCGCATTTCATGTTGATTGATTCTGCTTGAGATGCCTGATTTCCTTATAATTATTATCTTCACCATATGTTAGATTATGAGTTTTTCTAGTTGATAACTAGATTTAGGTGGATCCCTGTAGTTAGCTTACTTTCTTGTATCTTATAATATATATTATCTTTCTGAGCTCGGTCGGTCTATGATGCCTACTGAGTACCCTGTGTTTTGGTACTCATACTACATTTTGCATATTTTTATAATACAACACCTAGTACGAGCCACCCTCAGTGATGCTGTTTAGATCATGGTAAGCTCCCAGACATTTAGAGACCTTTACTTCTTTCCTTTTGTTATTTCTGTCTATATTTTGTACTTTGGATAGACAGTGTATATTGTATAGCTTATTTCTGCACTTTAGGTGCTCTTATACTAGTGACACCAAGTCCAGTGTTGGTTTTTGTATATGTTTTGTCTCTCCCGTTCTCTGTACAGGGATATTGTGTATATTTTGTATGGCTGGTATGTAGCTATATTGTTGGCCCCTATCTTACTATATTTTCTCTTCTGCTTTCCCTATTTAAATGCTGAGTTATATTATTGTATTCCTGGGTTGGCTTGCCTACTGGAGGGATTTAATAGGCACCATCATGACCCAATTTTGGGTCGTGACACTATTTTTAGAAATATTGAATTAAGATAACTTGCATGCCCGAGGAGAAAGTGTTTTGAGTGGTTTTTACTGATTTTCAAACTTGCATGCCCAAGGAGAACACGTGTTCCGGGTGGATTTTACTTGCTTTTTGACATGCATGCCTGAGAAGACACATGTTTCTGGTGGTTTTACTGGAATTCATAGTTTGCATGCTCATTGAGAAATGGTTCTGATTTGGTATATGAATTTTGCAAGTCCCCAGTGGGTCCTGCCTTTACAAGCTACAGCTAGAGGAGGAGTATACGATATTGTTGAGCACTTCACTCATATCTTACTGCATATCATTAAACTCTTTCGCATGCATTTTCCCATCAGGTTTGGTTGCTAATTAGTATTGCGTGTTGTTTGGATCCTCTGGACTTATGGGGGTTTGGTTGGATTTATTGGTTGTTGTTTGTACCTTTTGGGCTTATGGGGGTCCGGTTAGGCTTATGTATTGTTGTTTGTACCTCTCGGGCTTATGGGGGTCTAGTTAGGTTGTAGCTAGTTCTTTACTTTATGCTTTTTGAGTTATTATCTATACTTACCTCAATTGTTTAACTTGACATACTACACTCCTTTTCTTTTTTTTCGTGTTTCCAGCGTATTATTATTATTATCTTCACCCTTATCTTGATGGTTCACAAGATCGCTAGGTTAGTTCTGGTTATTGTTGCCTATGATTATAATTTCCTCTGATATATCTAGAACTCTAGGTTGCTCCCGTTAGCTAGTTTATTTTATGCCTCTTATACTATAATTTTACTTCTGACCCTTCTCTTACTTACCCTTAGTATATACTTGCATTTTATTATACCTGTATCTTGTTTGAGTTCAGTCAACCTATGATTCATATTGGGTACCGCGTGTTTTTGTACTCATGTAACACTTCTGCATCTTTTTCCTGATGTAGATCATAGTGTGAGTTATCGTCTTTGATGTTGTTCTCATGTGGAGTTACCGACCAAAAATGTGATGACCCTTCCGGTCATCTTCGCATTTACGCATTCATTATACTGTTAGATCTTTCTTGTAGCAGCCCCGAGTCATTTATGGCTTGCTGGGACCGGTAGTTTGGTGCCCAGGTCGTTCTCCTGGTTATTTTGCCCTTTTTCCTATTTTAGATATTTAACTTAGAATATCGTGGAATTTAGTCAAAATTCTTAGCAAACGTGCTCGGAATTGAATTCTGACAGTTTCGTTAGCTCCGTAGCATTGAGTTTGGTCTAGTTGGACCTTCAACTGATGCTTGAGAACTTCCGGTGTGGTTTTTTTTTGGCTTTCTCTGTTTTCAGGCCTTTTGGAGTTGAAAGTGTAAGTTTGGATGGATTTCGATGATCGGAGTGTCAGATTCAAAATCCGACGATTCATTCAGCTTTGGAATGATGTGTTTGGGTTGGGAAGGTGGTTGGTTTGGGTTTCAGGTAAGCCAGACTTATTTGGAGCCTTTGGGTTCTTATTCATTAGTGTTCACTTGGGTCAACATTTCTCCAAAATGACCTTGTATGGAAGTTTCGTCAATTTTATTGAGTCTGGAACATTGTTTCCACTCTGTTAGCATTATTGGTATTTTAATATCGGTTTTTAATTGTTCCTAAAATGCCCTTTCGAGTTTTGAAAAGTTACAAATTTTGTTGTTGCAGGTGCAGGCCTCATGCCTTCATCGCGATTGCGATCCTCGTCCCTCGCGATCGCGATGAAGTCCTCTCTTCTTTGTTCTTCACGACCGCATGGCCAGTCCTCGCGATTGTGATGGTCTAGCCAGCATGGTCCTCGCGATCGCGAATCGCGACCGCGAGGGGTCCCTTCGCGATCGCGATGAAGGAACCCTGAACAGTATATAAGTTTTTCAACTTCGTCTCTTTCATTCAAAACTCGTTTTCTCCATTGTTGACAGCTCCAAACTCGTAAAAAAATTGGTAATTGACCTATTTTGGGTATTGGGTTGCTAATCCCATGGCCTTGATCGTTCCTCCATCATAATTGGTAAGTTTTATCCGCTTTAATCTGTCAAATTATCTCATTTGATTCCCAAATTGTTCCTTGTATGGGCTGGCTGGTTTGAGCCGATTCCTTGGCCAATTTCCCTCTAAAATCTGAGCATGCACACCTTGGAGGGTAGTAATCATCGTTCTTCTTTTAGTTTTTAGTTTCAATTTGTGGGCCCTGCGAGCCTGCTTTTGACCCGAATTTTGACCTGGCTATAATTGTAGCGATATTGGTATCGTTAGACTCATTTTAACATATTATTTAGGTTTGTGATAGTTTGAATATCATTTGGGATCTCTCGGAGTGATTTGGGCTTGGATGTTGTTGTTTGGGCAGCTTGTCGTCGGACGACAGGTAGGTTACGTTCTAAACTCCCTAGACTTAGCATATATCGGATAAAATTGTACTAGATGGCATTCTTGGGTTGCATTATTAGGTTGGTACCACGGACCTTGACCGCTTTATTCTTGTCCGCCTAATTTCCTTCCTCCGATGCTTGTAGTACTTGCTTGATACGTTTTATTCACCCTTGTGGTCCGGTGAGACCTTGAAGACTCTGTAACATAGAAGATGGGTTATTGGGAATGTTCGTGAGTCCCGGACATAGAAATATCCTTCTAGGTTAGTTATGCTTGCTGAGTAGTTGTGGTCCTGTGCAGGGCCGATAGGTTGATTGTGAGCTGCTGGGCGGCTAATTGTGTTTATCATTCATTTCCATGCATATAAAGAGGATTTATCCATGTTTTACTATGGTTTTGGCTTCGGGCCTACAGGAATTGTTTTCTAAACTTTGCATGGCCTCGGGGGTCCATTTTATATGGAAATGAATTGGATATTGTTTGACTTAACTTGTGGATCTTCTTGGGGGTAAAAGAAAGTTAAATTATGATTTCTATCATCAGTTTTACTATTAATGATAGACTCGGCAGGGCCGGGGTATTAGTTGAGTTCTCTTACTTATTTGAGATGACTTTATCTTCGGTCGGACCGAGCATCTGAGTTGACTTTCTACGGTTTTAGACCCGATTACGCCCTGGCACACTTGGAGGGGTTTTTGAGATATTTTCCCACTACTTTAGTCCTGGACAGGGTCTTGGCATGAATATTCAAGGCTGGGTCTCTATCTTGAACCCGGACTTGCCTCCGGATGACATGTTTTGATATTGAGTTTAGTATGGGATCCGGGACCTCCATAGACCTTGTCGTTTCAGACCTGGGGCCTAAGGCTGCGTGTGCCGGAGGGAGGGTATACGGCGGAGTAGAGGTATACGGGCAATGTCCTTCTATGGAACCTACCTGCTAGGCCTGATCGGCACCAGAGGGGGTATATACAGAGTTACCATTTCACCCTGAGATCTTCATGCATCACATCATTCATTGTTTGAGGCTCCACATTTGTTTGCTATTTTTTGAGTGTGAGCTTCGGTTGTATGGGCAGCCGGAGGGTTTGTTTTCACTTGTTTGCGTTCCTCGATTGTATGGGCGGTCAGGGGACTATAGGTAGACTCTTGTTACTTTATTGCGGTGTTATCCCCTGTTATGGTTATACTTGTAAGATTATATACAGCTAAGTTATTACTTGTTGGTTTTTGAGATTGGTATGAGTAGTTGGGTTATTGATTCATCTTTCCGAGCATTTCAATCTTTACTCTCTTCTTCCTTCCCTTGTACTTGAGGTTACCGGTATTCCGTCCATTTCTAAAACTTATTATGTATATATTGTTATTGCAAGGAACCCGGGTGCGCCATTTCTTACTTTCACCTGTGCCTGTTGTGTATATATTTTACTTGCTAGCCTTGTATGTTGTTCTATTTTCTTCCCTCTAGGCTAGATTCTGTGTACTTTTCGTTGATTTATGTGACTACTTACTTCTATTTTGTCTGTTACTACGCTTTTATCTTATACGTGCCCAGTCGGCCTATGATACCTACAGGGTAACTTATCCTTCGCATTTGGTGCTCATACTACACTCTGCATCTTCTGACGCAGATCCTAGTGTAGGCCATCGATGATAGCTCATTGAGACTCGTGCGAGGAGCTGCTTTTGTGATATTCTGGACTGAGGGTGAGCTCTTGGCGACCGGAGCTTAGCTTTTAGTTATCTTTTGATTATGTACTCTATTTCTACTCGGAGACAGCTTTGTATATATTGTTTTGGACCCATGTACTCCTTATGTAGATCCGACTCTTATACGCTATAATACTAAGTTTTGGGTTGGTTTAGCTTCCGCATTGTATATATTACTCCTGTTATCTATTTTCTTCATCTTGTTCCCTTGCTTCCGCTTATTAAACTGTTCTTCCATTTTCGTTGATAGAATGTGGCCCATTACTAACCGTTCTGGGCTTCGGGGATTGGTTCGACTACTGGGGGGTTATAGGTGCCATCATGACCGAGAAATCGGGTCGTGACAAAAAATTTGTGGTAAGCTCTTGGCTACCAGAGTTGATCCTTTTTTTTTTATTTTTGGACTAGTCTTATTTTCACTTCGGAGACTGTTCTGTATATATTGTATTTACTTAGAACTTAGTATGTTGTAGCAAGGTACCGCACCTGCATGCCGGCCAGAGCCCTAGTGCCTCACCGCACGCCATGGCACCAGCACGCATGCGCCTGCCTGGGCGTCGTGGCACTAGCGCACCTGCACGTGCATGGGCGTTGTAACGCCTGGACGGGGCAGCTTTTAAAGGGGCTGGTAGCCTCTTTTCTCCCTCATTCCCCCTTCTTCCAAAACTTGATTTCCCCCATTAAAACAGCTCTTAAAACCTCCATATCACCCCTGATCATCCCTAATTCTTGGAGGCCTGTTCGTTTATGATCTGTGATCCTTTGGGGGGCCTCTAAAACCGGTAAGTTACCCTTTTATTTTCAGTAATTCTCCATGATTTCCCCTCTCTTAATTCTTGGTTCATAGGTTGTTTTGAACCCTTTTAATGGTGTCTCAAATTTTGAGCATGTTCTCCCGGAGACGTGACAAATACTATGGTGATTTTTACTTTTGACTTCGGGTTGCAGGGCCCACGGTCCTTCTTGTGACCTGGATTTTGACCCAGTTATATTTCTAGCATTATGGGTATCTTTGGTTTCGTATTGATGCGTAGATTATTGTGTTGATAATGTTTTTATGAATTAGGAATTCTCAAAGCAGTTCAAACTTGGATGACGTCGTTTCAGCAGCTAGTCATTGGACGATAGGTAGGTTATGGCTTTCCCTACTTATACTCTGCGTATATAGGTTATAACTGCATTAATTAGCATCCTTGGATGGGTTTTCTAGGTTGGTACCCCATACCTTGTCCATCTCTTTGATCCATTTATTTCTTATGTTATTTGTAGTACTCATTTAAGTATTGTAATATTACCCTTGTGGCCCCGTGTGGCCTTTGAATATGCCTCTGTACCATAGACGATGGGATACTTGGGAATGTCCGTGAGTCTCAAACATCGAGATGTTACTTTATGCTGGATATCTGTGCTATATAGTTGATTGTGCCTGTGTAGGGCCGATAGGAATGTTTATGAGCCATTGGGATAACCTATTGTTTTCAAGCATATCATTCATGAAAAGGATTTTTCTGCATGTTTTACTATTGGTTTGACTTCAGGCCTACTATAAACGGTTATCTAACTTTGCATGGCCCCGAGGGCCCATTTTTGGTAAAATGAGTATGAAAGGGGTTTTGGTACTGATTTTTATGAACCTTCTTGGGGTAAAGAGGATGTTTTGATGATTTCACTAGTTGTTTTCATATTCATGCTAGCCTTGCCTGTACCGTAGCGCTAGATATGATTTTCTACGGATTTAGACCCAGATACGTACCGAGCACCCTGTTTAGGGATGTTGAGATTTGATTATGAATTTAGACCCAGATACATGTCGGGCACGCTGTTTAGGGATTCTGAGGCTTTGTTACTTATTTAGACCCGGATACACTGCGGGTACCTTTTAACGGATTTTCAGATTTGTACTACTATTTTAGACCTAGTTCTATTTTAGGCACGTACCAGAAATAAGAGATATAAAAGATATAAATCTAAATATAGATATATAAACCCAAAAAGAAAATACTATGTAAAAAACTATAAAACAAAAAGACCATATAGACCAAAACGAAAGATAACAGATTGTACATGCTATAACTGCGGAAAATTAGGACATATAGCTAGAAATTGTAGATTACCAAGAAACCCACAAAGAAAACAAATATCAGAAATAATATTCGAAGAAAACAAAAAATATACGCAAATAGAATACATAGACTATGAACTAGATAGCGATGATAGTATATATGAGATATCATCAGAAGAAGAAGAAAATGAATTAGGTACTAAATCAGAACAAATAAATGACTGAGAAAGAAATACAAATAATAAATAAAGAAGAATATCTAGATGAAGAATCTACGGATCAAAAGATAATATTTGATTTTAACATATTTGATCAAATAAAAGGAAAGGAATTAGATCTAAGTGTGGATAAAATATTTAGTATACCAATTATAAGAAATTTATTCAAAAGACAGAAAGAAGAATACTACGTAGTAAGCCAAAAAGAACATGTAATAGATTGTAAATATACACAAGGAAAAGCTAAAATACCCTTAATAAGCAGAAGAATCATAAATAAAGAAATACAAGATCTAAAGGTAAGAGATCCAATAAAATACGTACATCTAGGTGGAACAGAAATATTAATAAAAGCTTGTTTTAGAGAAGGAATATATACACCAATAGAAATATATTTGGCAGACGATAGGATAATAGAACCTATAGAAAAGAGCATAATAAGCGCAGTTAAAGGAAATTTAATATACCAAAAGTTTAAATTTATAATAAGTGCTAATTATTCAGTAGCAGTATCAGATAAAAATATAGATAAATCTTTAGTATTATATTGAAAAATGTCAGGAATAGAACTAGCCCCAGGCAGTAAAATATTTACAGCAAGATGTAAAAACTTGTATGTATTAACTACTAAACATAAAGTAACAGCAAAAAATAAAATAAATAGGATAAAGATAGAAAACCCCTTTGAAAAAATAGTTACTCTGATAGACAAAAATGAATATAGTTATAAAGAAATAGATTTTGACGAAGATTTAGAAATAGTAAAAGAAAGATTAAGCACATCTAAAAGAATAAACTATGAACCAAGATTAAGCATATCAGGTAGCAGAAGATATGAACCAAGTAAAAGTATAAATTACGAACCAGAAATACAAGAATCATCCACAAAAATGATAAAACATCAAAAAGAAGAATTAAACCAATACTATATAGCAGGAATAATAAATCAACAAAAATGTTTAATATTAATAGATATAGGACAAGAAGAAAATAACATAACAAAAGAATTAGTTATGAAAGATAAGATAAAAGTAAAAAATCAGTCATGTCCAGATCTACCAAAAACATTAGTAAATACTAAAGAAATAGTAAAAAAGGAAATAATTATAGGAGGAATACCAATAAAAATAAAATTCGAATTACACCAAGAAAAAAATATAATATTAGGAATCAAATGGTTAGAAAAAATGAAGCCATACAGTATAGAAAATAAACAATTAATAATAACATATGATAATAAGAAAATAACAATAAAAAGAGTTTAAAAGGAGGAACTATGAAATGAAGATATATATACTAGCAAAAATAATAGTAGAAGGATATAATAATGGATATTACACACCAATGATAGATACAGGAGCAGAAGCTAATATATGTAAATATAACTGTTTACCAGAAGAAAAATGGGAAAAGCTAAAAACACCAATAGTAGTAACAGGATTTAATAACGAAGGTAGTATGATTACACATAAAGAAAAAAATATAAAAATACAAATATGGGATACAATATTATAAATAGAAGAAGTATATAATTACGAACTAACAATAAAAGATATGTTATTAGGAATGCCTTTTTTAATAAACCTATATCCACATACAATAACAAAAACACATTGGTGGTTCACAACACCATGTAACAACAAAGTAGGAGCAAAAAAAGTTAATAATAAAAATAGAAAAATAACAGAATGGATAAAAGGAAGTGAAAAAATAAATCAAAAATTGAAAAACATAAATCAGTTAGACCATAAAATAGAATTAATTATATTCTCAATAGACAAAATAAAAGCAATACAAGATAAATTAGAAACATTATATAGTGAAGAACCATTAAAAGGGTGGGAGAATCACAAAACAAAAGTTAAGATAGAACTAGTGGAAGAAAAATAATATTATAACCCAAAAACCTTTAAAATATAATTTCAATGATTTAGAAGAGTTTAAAATGCATATTAATGAATTACTAGAAAAAAACTATATACAAGAAAGTAATAGTAAACATTCTAGTCCAGCATTCATAGTAAATAAGCATAGTGAACAAAAAAGAGGTAAAAGTAGAATGGTCATAGATTATAGAAATCTAAATGCCAAAACTAAAACATATAACTACCCAATACCAAATAAAATATTAAAAACAAGACAAATCCAAGATATAACTATTTCAGTAAATTTGATTGTAAATCAGGATTCTACCATTTAAAGTTAGAAGATGAATTAAAAAACTAACAGCGTTTACTGTACCCCAAGGATTTTACGAATGGAACGTATTACCCTTTGGATATAAAAATGCACCAGGAAGATATCAACATTTTATGGACAAATATTTTAATCAACTAGAAAACAACTGCATAGTATATATAGATGATATACTACTATACTCAAAAACACAAGACGAACATATAAAACTATTGGAAAAATTTATACATATAATAGAATACTCTGGAATAAGCTTAAGCAAAAAGAAAGCAGAGATAATGAAAAATCAAATAGAATTTTTAGGAATAGAAATAGATAAAAATGGTATAAAAATGCAAACACATATTGTACAAAAAAATCATAAACATAAATGAACAGATAGATACTAAAAAGAAACTACAATCATTTTTAGGACTAGTAAACCAAGTAAGAGAATACATACCAAAATTAGCAGAATATTTAAAACTGTTACAGAAAAAATTAAAGAAAGATACCGAATACTATTTTGATGATAAAGATAAAGAGCAAATAAGAAAGATAAAAATAATATGTAAAAAACTACCAAAGTTATGTTTCCCCGATGAAACCAAAAAATTCACATATATAGTAGAATCAGACGCAAGTGATAAAAACTATGGAGGAGTATTAAAATACAGGTATGATAATAAAAAAGAAGAATATCATTGTAGATACTATTCAGGTACATTTTCAAATACAGAAATAAAATGGGAAATAAATAGAAAAGAATTATTTGTTGTATATAAATGTTTATTAGCCTTTGAACCATATGTTGTATACAATAAATTTATTGTTCGAACAGGTAATACACAAGTTAAATGGTGGTTAACAAGAAAGGTACAAGATTCAGTTACAACAAAGGAAATAAGAAGATTAGTCTTAAATATATTAAACTTTACATTTACAATTGAGATAATCACGACTAATAAGAATATCATTGCAGACTATCTCTCCAGAAAAACCTAATGCCGAAGAACCATTGGCAAAAATACTCACAGCTATGGCTACACTTTGTCAAAAAGTGGACAGTCTAGACACTGAGTTACATGTACTGAAGAAAACAGTTAATAGTCAGCAGCATGACTCAAAATATGCGGAGCTAAGTCCCTCGGCAGACTCTAAACAGCCAGAACTAAAAGGTGACGTTGAGATACACCGAAAAACTCAAACCATTAACAAACTGTTAAAACAGCTGCAGGTACAAGAGAAAACAAAACAGTTAGTACAAAACCATTTACAAACACTAATCTGAACAAAGTATTTGATAAATCATTTACCCAAAAAAGACAACCCACTGAGATATCAAGTATCACACCCCAGACATCCACATATGCGAATAGCCTCCACAAAGATAAAAAAATATACAACCATATCACCCAAACCTACATCGAAAATATCCACAAAATACAAACTTTCTTAAACCTCAAACCAAGATCTACCACTACTACTGAAAAAACGCAAGATTATTTAACTCAAAAACTACAAGGATACAACCGGCTGATAGCACAGCCAAAGACAAATTCGAACTTAGTTAGAACTTGTTACAACTATGGATTACTTAGTACTGTATACACCTACGACGGCGAAGAAATAAGTGGAATTCCAGAACTCCACAAAGCTTTTATCACATACCAACGGATTACAAAAGGAAACTTATTTTTCATTAAATTCTACACGGCACCGGTAGAGATATTATATGACAAAATAAAACCCTTAATCCAGGTAGTCAAAATAGGCTTGACCAGGGAAATGATTATACCAGAAGATATATCGCAACAAGCAGAGATACCGAAAGTTGAGATACCTAACTTTTATGCAAATAAAAGAATAATTGGTATATCAACTATTATTCAAGAATTAGCTACGAACTATCTACAAGGAAATGCTAGCTGGAGTTATTATTCCAGAGACCACCTAATGATCTATGCGAATTCAAGGGAACTACGACAAGCAGATATGGATGAAGTCCAGAAATGGATTTTATCTTTATTAAAACTAGAGCTACAACCAACAACTAGAGCCTTGAAAAAAGGGTTCATTTCAGAAGAATTATTAATCAGATATTGCAAGTTAATTGGTCATAAATACCCAGACCATATATGTTCCATGTGCAACGGAGAAGATAACATTATCCCAGATGTTCAACTTGAATAAACGAATTAACAAAGGAAGGACAGCTTGCAGATACAGGCAGAAGAAAATAGCTACAAAGAAGATATGTACAAATAGTTATGTCAACATCTACTTTACTTTAGTATTTTGTTTTGTTGTAATATGTGTAAAGTTGTGTCGGCCAATATAAAATGAACGGTCAATATTAGATAAGTGTAAAGTATAATCTTTTGTTTTCACATGTAAAGTAAAGTAAGAGTCATCTTCATGAACAGTAAAAGTCGTTCATGAATAGTAAAGGCCATTGTAAATAGTAAAGGTCAAGTTACTGTGTAAATAGTAAAGGCCACTATGTAAAATCCGACTTCTATATATAGAAGTCTTTAACATAAATAAAGGCATCCCTTTCTCTTCTCTCTCTCTTAGCAATAATTTCTCAATTCTGCATCTGTCCCGAAATCTAATGATAATATATCTATGTTGATAGAAATAGATTTATTGTTTTATCCTTAGTATATGGTGAAATTCTTAGCTTCTTATACAACAACGATGGAGCTAAGAATAAATGACTGAGAAAGAAATACAAATAATAAATAAAGAAGAATATCTAGATGAAGAATCTACGGATCAAAAGATAATATTTGATTTTAACATATTTGATCAAATAAAAGGAAAGGAATTAGATCTAAGTGTGGATAAAATATTTAGTATACCAATTATAAGAAATTTATTTAAAAGACAGAAAGAAGAATACTACGTAGTAAGCCAAAAAGAACATGTAATAGATTGTAAATATACACAAGGAAAATCTAAAATACCCTTAATAAGCAGAAGAATCATAAATAAAGAAATACAAGATCTAAAGGTAAGAGATCCAATAAAAAACGTACATCTAGGTGGAACAGAAATATTAATAAAAGCTTATTTTAGAGAAGGAATAGATACACCAATAGAAATATATTTGGCAGACGATAGGATAGTAGAACCTATAGAAAAAAGCATAATAAGCGCAGTTAAAGGAAATTTAATATACCAAAAGTTTAAATTTATAATAAGTGCTAATTATTCAGTAGCAGTATCAGATAAAAATATAGATAAATCTTTAGTATTATATTGAAAAATGTCAGGAATAGAACTAGCCCCAGGCAGTAAAATATTTACAGCAAGATGTAAAAACTTGTATGTATTAACTACTAAACATAAAGTAACAGCAAAAAATAAAATAAATAGGATAAAGATAGAAAACCCCTTTGAAAAAATAGTTACTCTGATAGACAAAAATGAATATAGTTATAAAGAAATAGATTTTGACGAAGATTTAGAAATAGTAAAAGAAAGATTAAGCACATCTAAAAGAATAAACTATGAACCAAGATTAAGCATATCAGGTAGCAGAAGATATGAACCAAGTACAAGTATAAATTACGAACCAGAAATACAAGAATCATCCACAAAAAGGATAAAACATCAAAAAGAAGAATTAAACCAATACTATATAGCAGGAATAATAAATCAACAAAAATGTTTAATATTAATAGATATAGGACAAGAAGAAAATAATATTATAACCCAAAAACCTTTAAAATATAATTTCAATGATTTAGAAGAGTTTAAAATGCATATTAATGAATTACTAGAAAAAAACTATATACAAGAAAGTAATAGTAAACATTCTAGTCCAACATTCATAGTAAATAAGCATAGTGAACAAAAAAGAGGTAAAAGTAGAATGGTCATAGATTATAGAAATCTTAATGCCAAAACTAAAACATATAACTACCCAATACCAAATAAAATATTAAAAACAAGACAAATCCAAGGATATAACTATTTCAGTAAATTTGATTGTAAATCAGGATTCTACCATTTAAAGTTAGAAGATGAATTAAAAAACTAACAGCGTTTACTGTACCCCAAGGATTTTACGAATGGAACGTATTACCCTTTGGATATAAAAATGCACCAGGAAGATATCAACATTTTATGGACAAATATTTTAATCAACTAGAAAACTACAACTGCATAGTATATATAGATATTATACTACTATACTCAAAAACACAAGACGAACATATAAAACTATTGGAAAAATTTATACATATAATAGAATACTCTGGAATAAGCTTAAGCAAAAAGAAAGCAGAGATAATGAAAAACCAAATAGAATTTTTAGGAATAGAAATAGATAAAAATGGTATAAAAATACAAACACATATTGTACAAAAAAATCATAAACATAAATGAACAGATAGATACTAAAAAGAAACTACAATCATTTTTAGGACTAGTAAACCAAGTAAGAGAATACATACCAAAATTAGCAGAATATTTAAAACTGTTACAGAAAAAATTAAAGAAAGATACCGAATACTATTTTGATGATAAAGATAAAGAGCAAATAAGAAAGATAAAAATAATATGTAAAAAACTACCAAAGTTATGTTTCCCCGATGAAATCAAAAAATTCACATATATAGTAGAATCAGACGCAAGTGATAAAAACTATGGAGGAGTATTAAAATACAGGTATGATAATAAAAAAGAAGAATATCATTGTAGATACTATTCAGGTACATTTTCAAATACAGAAATAAAATGGGAAATAAATAGAAAAGAATTATTTGTTGTATATAAATGTTTATTAGCCTTTGAACCATATGTTGTATACAATAAATTTATTGTTCGAACAGGTAATACACAAGTTAAATGGTGGTTAACAAGAAAGGTACAAGATTCAGTTACAACAAAGGAAATAAGAAGATTAGTCTTAAATATATTAAACTTTACATTTACAATTGAGATAATCACGACTAATAAGAATATCATTGCAGACTATCTCTCCAGAAAAACCTAATGCCGAAGAACCATTGGCAAAAATACTCACAGCTATGACTACACTTTGTCAAAAAGTGGACAGTCTAGACACTGAGTTACAGGTACTGAAGAAAACAGTTAATAGTCAGCAGCATGACTCAAAATATGCGGAGCTAAGTCCCTCGGCAGACTCTAAACAGCCAGAACTAAAAGGTGACGTTGAGATACACCGAAAAACTCAAACCATTAACAAACTGTTAAATACAGCTGCAGGTACAAGAGAAAACAAAACAGTTAGTACAAAACCATTTACAAACACTAATCTGAACAAAGTATTTGATAAATCATTTACCCAAAAAAGACAACCCACTGAGATATCAAGTATCACACCCCAGACATCCACATATGCGAATAGCCTCCACAAAGATAAAAAAATATACAACCATATCACTCAAACCTACATCGAAAATATCCACAAAATACAAACTTTCTTAAACCTCAAACCAAGATCTACCACTACTACTGAAAAAACACAAGATTATTTAACTCAAAAACTACAAGGATACAACCGGCTGATAGCACAGCCAAAGACAAATCCGAACTTAGTTAGAACTTGTTACAACTATGGATTACTTAGTACTGTATACACCTACGACGGCGAAGAAATAAGTGGAATTCCAGAACTCCACAAAGCTTTTATCACATACCAACGGATTACAAAAGGAAACTTATTTTTCGTTAAATTCTACACGGCACCGGTAGAGATATTATATGACGAAATAAAACCCTTAATCCAGGTAGTCAAAATAGGCTTGACCAGGGAAATGATTATACCAGAAGATATATCGCAACAAGCAGAGATACCGAAAGTTGAGATACCTAACTTTTATGCAAATAAAAGAATAATTGGTATATCAACTATTATTCAAGAATTAGCTACGAACTATCTACAAGGAAATGCTATCTGGAGTTATTATTCCAGAGACCACCTAATGATCTATGTGAATTCAAGGGAACTACGACAAGCAGATATGGATGAAGTCCAGAAATGGATTTTATCTTTATTAAAATCAGAGCTACAACCAACAACTAGAGCCTTGAAAAAAGGGTTCATTTCAGAAGAATTATTAATCAGATATTGCAAGTTAATTGGTCATAAATACCCAGACCATATATGTTCCAAGTGCAACGGAGAAGATAACATTATCCCAGATGTTCAACTTGAATAAACGAATTAACAAAGGAAGGACAGCTTGCAGATACAGGCAGAAGAAAATAGCTACAAAGAAGATATGTACAAATAGTTATGTCAACATCTACTTTACTTTAGTATTTTGTTTTGTTGTAATATGTGTAAAGTTGTGTCGGCCAATATAAAATGAACGGCCAATATTAGATAAGTGTAAAGTATAGTCTTTTGTTTTCACATGTAAAGTAAAGTAAGAGTCATCTTCATGAACAGTAAAAGTCGTTCATGAATAGTAAAGGCCATTGTAAATAGTAAAGGCCAAGTTACTGTGTAAATAGTAAAGGCCACTATGTAAAATCCGACTTCTATATATAGAAGTCTTTAACATAAATAAAGGGATCCCTTTCTCTTCTCTCTCTCTTATCAATAATTTCTCAATTCCGCATCTGTCCCGAAATCTAATGATAATATATCTATGTTGATAGAAATAGATTTATTGTTTTATCCTTAGTATATGGTGAAATTCTTAGCTTCTTATACAACAACGATGGAGCTAAGATACAACAACAACGATCCTTAGATATTTGTTTTATCCTTAGATATTTGTTTTCTTTGTGGGTTTCTTGGTAATCTACAATTTCTAGCTATATGTCCTAATTTTCCGCAGTTATAGCATGTACAATATGTTATCTTTCGTTTTGGTCTATATGGTCTTTTTGTTTTATAGTTTTTTACATAATATTTTCTTTTTGGGTTTATATATCTATATTTAGATTTATATCTTTTATATCTCTTATTTCTGAAATATGGGTTCTTATAATAACTGATTTTCATCTTTACACCCGAATTTAGGTGCTACTTTATTGTTACAACATACTAGATTTTTTATTAGAGTTTTCTCTATTTTTAACTTTTCTCTGTATTCTTCGCAAGTGTTAGAATACCAGTGATGTAAATATTTTATTCTGGCTCCTAATGTATCTGTCAGTCCTGCTTCTTTCCAACTTTTTATTATTTTTGAATTAAATGGTTCAGGTAGTTTTGTAAAATATAACTGTCTGATTTACTTACTTTCTTCTGTAGTATATGATCCTTTATAATAGTATTTTTTAAATACACATGTGTATTCGTCTATATAACACATGTTGCATATTTCTAATTTTATCATCAAATTTCTATTTATGGTTTTTTCTCTATTTTGTTCTTCGTATTCTGTCATCATACTACTAAATTCATTTCTTATTGTTGTTTCATATTTTTGTAGTATCTCTATTGATGTTGTTGCTGTTTTGCCGCTCATGTTTTTATTATTTCTTAACGTTTTTATACTTTCTTCTGTTAAATTTAATAATCATAATTTTATTGTTCCTATTAATGTTCTTTCTATGTATCCTGGTACCTCTGTCATTCCTATTTTGTTGTCTATTAATTGTTTTGCTATATATCCCATCCATAATTGGATAACTTTATTTGTGTCTGTTACGCAATCTAGATCTAAGAAGTTATATTGTTCTACTGGTGGAGTTGGTGTCCATTTCTCATTATATCGTTTTTTCTATATATTATCCTGTCTATCTGAGTTTTCATAACTTTTTGTATAGTATTTTGGACTTGGTTTAGGGTCTCTTTTTCCTGATGTACTTGATTTTTCTTCTACTTTACTCATGTTTATTTCTATGTTTCCATCATATTCTATATCTTTTAATAATTCAGTACATGTTTCACTTGTTTCTGAATTTTGTTCTTCATTTGTTTTATTTATTTCATCTATTCCTAATTCTGGTAAATTATGTTCTTCATTATTTTCTTTTAGTTGTAATTTTTCTTTAAATGATCTTATTTCGTTTTGTAATTTTTCTTGTTGTTCTTTTTCTTTTTGTCTACTTTCATATATTTCTTTTAACATTGCTAGTTCCTTTTCTAATTCTAATATTTTTGTATTTTTAATATTTTCTATTTTCTGTACTTCTATTTTTGCTTCTTGTTTTATTTTATTTATTTCATTCTTTCTGTCTATTTCTTCGTTTTCTTTCATTATTCTTATCATAGCCGCTAAGCTATCTTCTAATTTAGCTGATTCTTTTTCTAGCATTAGGTTCAGGGTTTCTCCTATTTTCTTATATCTTCTTCCTAGATTAGAAAATACTATTTTTATTTTTATTCCTTCTAGGTTTTCAAAGATTTTTTCTTCTATTACATATTCTTCCTTATTCATTTATAAATTGTGTTGTAATTTATATGTTAGTTTTTGTAATTCTATATATAGGTAGAATATCTCCTTTCTTTGTGCTAATATTGATTTATGGCATACTTCTGCAAATATGTTTTCACTAAGTCTTTGTTCCCTATGTGTAATTTCTTGTCTTTTTTGTTTAATTATTTCTGTTAGTTCTTCCTCGTACTTATTCATTAAATATTTTATTATAATATTCCCTTTTTAAAGGAATTAGTCTTTTTATTTCTTTTACGTTTTCTATTATATGTTCGAGATGTTCCATATCTTGGGTTTTTTGATAATCTCTTATATTTTCTTTTATTAAGTTATTTAAGCAATTTATATTTTCTACAGTTTCTTTCCAATAATTTAAATATTCGTGATTAATCATTAGTCTGAATATACTATTTCTAGATCTGAATATCTTTCCCAATCGTCATTCATATTTAGATTGTCTAAATCTATCTCATACCATTGTTGTTCTAATAAATCGTCTATTTTATCAAATATCTTTTCCCATATAGTTCTTCTTAATTCTATTATTTTTATGTCTTTTAGTGCATCTAGAACTAATGTTTTATAGTTATTTATCATTTCGTTATGTAAACTAGTCATTTTATGATGCTTTTATCAATATTCCCTCTAATCATATTTTATGATAGGATACTTTTTATATAAGCTTACTATAAACTAGATTATTCTCTGTCATGTTTATTCGTCACTACTAGCATTGTACTAAGCAGATACTTTTCTTCTTTAAACAGTATTTCTTATACTTTGGTACTCCCTAACACGGCTTCTTGCTTCAACGGTTTCCCTCTCATGATAGTACTGTTCTTAGAAGTTTTTCTTCTCTCTTTTCCCATTTGCTAGCAAACTATGTAACATGCTTTGAATAATTCCAGTATATAGTAACTAATATAAATTTTATTCTACCATAGTCATGATTATCAGGAATATATGAGTTTAGCTACGCATATTCATATGACAGTATATAATAGCATAAGTATATCGGTATACCTGCTTGATAGTTTTCTCGTCGGAGTTCATTAAAAGGGTGGGAGAATCACAAAACAAAAGTTAAGATAGAACTAGTGGAAGAAAATAATATTATAACCCAAAAACTTTTAAAATATAATTTCAATGATTTAGAAAAGTTTAAAATGCATATTAATGAATTACTAGAAAAAAACTATATACAAGAAAGTAATAGTAAACATTCTAGTCCAGCATTCATAGTAAATAAGCATAGCGAACAAAAAAGAGGTAAAAGTAGAATAGTCATAGATTGATGTCCGCCATGGTCAAGAGTACCGAAAGACCTGTGTCTCCCGGGGTGGGGTTAAAGAAGAAGTTGATAAGAGCATAGGCTAAGAAGGAGAGATGAACAAGGTAAAATAATAAATTAAAAAAAAAAGGGAGAATACTTAGATAATGATATTTACATAATACAAACGTGTCTATAGACTAAGGAGGAGGGAGTACCGAGTAGAAATTTACAACAATCGCTTACACCCCTTTAAATTTGTTTAGAATTTTACCACAATTATATATTTTGAAATAACCCCTTTAAATTGGTATCAGAGCCATTAATCCGAAAGACCACTGTTATATGGAAACCCACATCATACATCAAAATATCTCCAACCACACTACGAATAGAATATCTAGAAAGAAATTTAGAAGATTGTACGAACAAGACATAATATTAACCCAAGAAATATACTGGTATGCTAAAACACTAAAAGAGTTATATTCTAATTTATATGATACTCTGTTAACACAAAAACAAATATACATAGAACAAATATTACAACATCGAGAATTAGGCCAGAACCAAAAGAAAATACTACACCAACATATAAAAGAACTAGATATTACCCTATCAACCGTTGGATCTAGAATAATACGTTATACCCAACTAATAAAAATAAATACTAATATAAGAAAAAGACAGACGAAGCATTTAGGATAATTTGATTAAGTTAACATTCAGAAGTTAGAACCAAAGACACCATTGATAACCTAAAGAGACTAGAATATTTAGACTTAAAGCTAACACCAGAAAAGAAATATAGGAGACTAAAAGATAACTCTCTAATAAGGTGTAACTTCAATTGCGGAGAACACTTATTACACGGAGACGATCAACAGTTAAATACTATTACAGATCTAATAATAAATCTAGGTGAACTTGTTCAGAAAGATATTTCAGAGATAATAAATACCATACAAGCTATTGGAAAGCTGCAAGAAAAAAGTAACAAATTATTAGAAAGGTTAGACTTAAACTTAGAATTCATAAAAAATCAACAAATAGAAACAGAAAAAAAGTTAAAAAACTTAATAAATAAAGAAAATATTCCGACAGAAGGTTCTTATAATCTAGGAAAAGATATAAAGGAATTAAAGAAAGAACTCGAACAACTAAAGACAATAACCCTTTCTTAGTTCATGAATGACCCTATATACCAGAAATTATAAAGAAAACAGAAGAAATCCAACCTAATCCAGAAGGATTATCAGACTATCAACCCCCAGGAAAAACCGACTCAATAATAATAAAACAAAATAGTACAATTATACTTCTATTATTAGAAATTAATAAAAACTTAGAAAAGCTTCTAAAAGATAAACAACCCGCTTTAGACAAAAATATAGACGAATTAGTAGAACAATTAAAAAGAGTAGAAGCAACCCCTCAAAAGGAAAAAACAAAAATAATTAAAAAGAAACAACCATGGACCTTTTCTCAGGTAAGTCTAGAACCATCACAGAAAGGCCAAAACCAAGTTTCTCGCAAGACAGCTTAGGGAATAACCTATTAGCAAAAATTATGAATGCTCCAAAAAGAGATACTAAACAACAGTTAGACGAAATAATAGATGTCGACAAAGATATACAAATCTTCCAGAACAATAGGTTAAAATTGCTAAGTCCAAAAATACTCTATAATACAGGAACTTTTTCGAGCAAAGCTCAGCTATATAGACATTATAGAGAGGAACAATTATGTGTCATAGGAAAAAGTACAAGTAGTATAAATTTGATAAGTAAAGAATCTCTAAAAGAAATAACTAAATCCAACATGAATCTGATGCATATGAGACTAATCATAATAGGATTAAAAGGACTAACTAGGAAAAACCTAGGTACGAAAGTTTTAATAACCCTATATGATGATAGATGGGCAGACTCTAAGAAATCAATAATAGGACTCACAGAAGTAGACATGTCAAATAATGGAGGAATTTTCTATTGCAGCCCAGACTATTTAATAAACTAATCAGAATTTGGAAGACACATAAAAATAGGAATTCAGACTAAAGGATACGAAGATATGAATAACGGAAATAATCTTCTAGCATGTGTAGGATTTATAGGAAAAATAGCTACTAATAGTAGTACCAAATTTAAACTAAAGGTAGAAGACGTAGTAAGCCTAATGGGAAATAAGGGAATAAAATTAATGAAGCCTTTAAAAATAGACCCCGAAGAATATGCAGGATTAGAATGGAACTTAGAAGATTTTAATAAAAAAGAGACGTTAAAACCTAACGATCACATAATGTACACAAATAATAAAGGACAAACCTCTATTAGATTTACAGATTATAAATACATAGGCCAGAAAGAAGTTGATGAAGAAGTAGAAGATAGTGAACATATGAATATAGAATTAATACTAGAAGAAGAATTTGAAGTAGATAAAGTAATCTTAAAGGCAGAAGAAATGTATAAAAAGAATACACATCAAAACTTCAAATGCAAAGCATGTAAAACTGGAAGTTTAGATTTAATAAAAATGAAAGAACACTTTAAAAGATGTGAATTAAGAACAGACAACAATGGGTACAGAAGTACTATTTGGTCAACAAACAAATTACAAAGAGAAAAAGACGAAGAAAGTGAAAATGATGCAGTAATAAGCCAAAAAGAATTAATGGAAAGTGCATCTATCAGTGCAAGCCCTTTCCAAAAAACAACCTCTATGAATAGAATAAATATCACTTCAGGAAATTTACCAAGGCATAGAGTATATAGAACAACCCCAAATGAAAATATAGAAAATATACGACCAATTGGAAGAAGGATGCTGATAAAGGAGCCTATCAGACTCCAAGAAGGAGGCAATAAAGGAAAAATACTAAATATAGCAGCGCACGATCCACAACTATGGAATTCAGTAATAGACGTATGGAAAGGAATAATAGTAGCAGACTACATACAATCCAACCAAGAGGTAGATGCAGAAGCCATGTATAGATACATGGAAACCTTTTTAGGAGAATCTGCAAAAGGATTATGGGAAGCTTATAAATCAGAATTCCCAGAAGAATTCCAAGGATTAGCAGACATGGGAGCAAACCCATACAATTTCGCAAATAAAATACACTGTTTAATAACAGGAGAAGACCCGAATAGCGGATTAATAACATTACAAAGAAACGCGTTAATAAAATTAGAACAACTAAGTATAAGTAGTTGGTTCCAGATAAAAGAATTTCTAAATGAATATTTTTATTATTGTACAATTAGTGGAAACACTTTTGACCAAACCTTAGGAAAGAAACTCTTTATAAACTACCCGGCGCCTTAGGCAGGAAAATAGAAGAAAGATGGAACAGACGAGACGGAGTGTTACAAAACCCAGAAACAAGATGGACCATAGGTCATAGAATACAGTATGTAATGGAGATATTACAAGAGAAATGCACTAACATACAAATAGAAAAACAATTAAAACAAAGTGAGACAAGTTTTTGTAAGAGTATATACACTACACAAAGTTACGACAAAGACCCACAACAGAAAAAATATAAGAAATATAAGAAAGCTTCTTATTATCCAAAGAAATATTATTTAAGAAAATCAATAGCAAAAAAGTCATACCTAGATAAAAATAGACATATAAGAAAATTTGATGAAAAAAGGAATTATAAAAACAGACTAGAATGCTTTACGTGTGGAAGCATAGACCACTTAGCTAATACTTGTCCTAAAAGAAATAATAGCAGAACAAGAAATCCACAGCTCTTCCACTTCCAGTGGTCACATAGTTACAAACCCAAACAACCAACTAGAAGAATTTAATGAAACCCTAATAAATGTAGACGAATACATGTCAGATAGTGAAAGTATATATTCAGTAGTTAGTATAGACCCAAATGAAGAACTAAAACAGAATTCTTCAGACTCAGAAGGAGAAGAATTAATAAATGAAATAGGATTAGAAAAACTAGACCTAGGAGAATTAGATAACCACAATCTAGTCAATCTCGCGATAGAATGTGATCATATTTTCGAAAAAGGAAAAGGACTGGATAGTAACCAATGTTACGTATGTCATTGGTATCCAAGTAAAGATAAAAGACTAAAATGTAAAAATTGCTACATCGTAGGATGTATTAACTGTATAGAGAAGACTCTAGAAACCAGAATACTAAAGGAAAAAGTAGATATTAAAGAACCAATTAGATCACTAACAGAAATGAAAATATCAAACCTAGAAGATAAGATTGAGAAAATAGAACGAAGACTGGAAAAACTAGAAAAAGGTAAAGAAAAGATCATAGAAGAAGAGAAGGCGAGAGAAAAAAGAGAGAGAGAAAACACTAGAGAGCAAGAAGAATTTATATCTTCAAATCTTCAGTTTTTTAGTAAGCTTTCTGTAAAAATAAGAGAGAATAAGAAAGAGAGAGGGACTCGTTGTTCCGACGTAGCTTCATAGTTTCCGGGGACTCCCGAAAGGGAAACCTCTCTCCGTCTAAAAACATGTAAGTATTTTATTGTAAAATATTATTGTCTATGTATTTCTCCCCACTATGCAATTTTTATGTTTAAATGTTTATCTAATGATAATATATCTGTGTTGATAGAAATAGATTTATTGTTTTATCCTTAGTATATGGTGAAATTCTTAGCTTCTTATACAACAACGATGGATTAACCTGTAAAGTCCTAGGGATTGATGTCCGCCATGGTCAAGAGTACCGAAGGACCTGTGTCTCCCGGGGTGGGGTTAAAGAAGAAGTTGATAAGAGCATAGGCTAAGAAGGAGAGATGAACAGGGTAAAATAATAAATTAAAAAAAAAAGGGAGAATACTTAGATAATGATATTTACATAATACAAATGTGTCTATAGACTAAGGAGGAGGGAGTACCGAGTAGGAATTTACAACAATCGCTTACACCCCTTTAAATTTGTTTAGAATTTTACCACAATTATATATTTTGAAATAACCCTGAAAACTCAGATAAACAGGATAATATATCAGAAATAATATTCGAAGAAAACGAAAAATATACGCAAATAGAATACATAGACTATGAACTAGATAGCGATGATAGTATATATGAGATATCATCAGAAGAAGAAGAAAATGAATTAGGTACTAAATCAGAACAAATAAATGACTGAGAAAGAAACTATACACCGTGTTGCACGTGACAGTTGTAGATGCTGTTGTGGTGGTGGCCGTGACCACCGCGATGCAGATGAGAAGCAAAGGAAATAGTTGCTTGTTTAGCATTGTGGAAATTGCCAGTGATGTGTGATTTTCTTATCAATGTATATAGATATATATATGAACCCAAGGTATGATAATTGACAAGTCAAGTTCAAGACACCAAAGCTTTTTGGCCTCATCTCCTCTGCTGTTCCACACCACCACAAATGCATGGAGTCAAACATGTCAAGTACGAAAGTAGTAGTTGATTTAACAGGTTTCATATTAGAATGTTCGATTTCATAAAAATGAAGTTTTTTAAAATCAGGTAAAAAATAATGGTCTATTTGTTTGGCTTCCTAAAATAGTAATCTCTAGTCAAACAAAATAGGATGCTGGAAAGATATATAGTAAACAGTTGAAAATTCTCAAATTTACAGCATTATTAATTCTACATAGAGTTCATTCTTATCATACAAAAAATAAAGGCATGCTCCATCAGTCCTTTAATTTGCATTGCACCTGCACGGCCTTATTCTTTTTTAGAATGAAATAGTAAAAAATGACATATAGAAAAGTCTGCAATTAAGCACTCATAATCAACTACATCCTTAACCCCAATTGAGTTACTCGAAAAATGACAATGCATGTCCCTCGAAAATGCTATAAAACAAAATTGAGTTACTTTCTGAAATAAAAGTTATTCATAATTGAGTGACCGTATGATGAATTAACTCATGAAAATGCAAGACTTGTGGGAAAAGGAAAATTTGTGGTGAAAATGCAAGACAGAGATGTCAAAAGAAAAAGGTTTGGTCAATGGGAGCGCCTTTCACGTACGGCTAGAAACACATGTATTTTTCGTGGAATTTTCGACAAATTTGATGAGAAACGTGTTGGTTCTTTATATTTTTGTTACTCTGTCTTAAATGAAATTGAAAAAATACAAAATAAAATAAACAATCAATATTATTGAGGTGAATCGTAAACCTTACATGATACAATAGGTTCTGTCGATCTTTATAGGAATAAGAAAGCGCGGTGAGATAAAAGATGTTCAATCTTGCAATGGCTAGTTGCTCGGGTTTAATCAATTTGATTTTAAAATATTTATTTCACCCTTAATGAAATAATATAGTCATCTAAACCTTGTTTTGTACCATAAATTTAAAAAGTCTTTACTGTTTTTATAAATTTTATGTCTGATCAAATAGTGTCAAACGAATTGAGACGGAAGCTAGTATTATTGAGACCATAAAGTTTTAAGTTTTTTCAAAATCTAGTTCAAATAGATGTGTGGTCCATCTATTTTTTTGTTTTCCATTCGGTATTTGGTACTTATATTGAAATTCGACTGATCTGAATTTGCATTGCGTAAGACCCATTTAAGAGAAAATCGCTCCCTGACAAAAACTTTTCCTTACTAGGACCCAAATATGAAACCTTTGATTATGGACGTAGGTATTCTATCCATTCCATCACAACCTTTGTTGGTCATTTATTTTTTTCTTGTGCGAACTATATAGAAATTATGGTTCAAATATGAAGTTTATTTTTTTTAAAAAAAAAATCAAATATAAAATTCTACTTCGTACTCACAATTTTTTTATTGCAAAATTCTCTTAGCCAAAATTCATTCATCAAACAAGTCTTTGAAAGTAGGCAAAGTCTCCATACTTGTCGTAAAATGCCGTTGTTGGTGATTCCCATTAATTGCAACTTCTAATTCTGATATTTAGCACGTTCTCAATAATATCATTTACCTCACAGCACTGCCGACGTGATTTTTTGTAAAACAAAAATTTCACTAATTAAATTGATCTTCACCAATCAAAAATTGTCTATAAATTTAGAGGTGAAAAAATTGTAGATATATACTCCTCATCGTCAATCTTATGTTAGTAAAATTAAAACGATTTCATCAAAATAATAATAATTACTTCATTTTTTTATGTGATATTTTTTTAATGTTCAGAAAAATAAAATATTTTTATATTTAAAAATAATTTAATTTTATATTTTCTCTTTCACTCACGATAAAGATAATTTTACGTATGATCACTCAACTTCGTTTCACTAATCTATTTTTGTAACAAAATGAAATCATTGGACTTCGCCTAAGCATCCCAACAAACCACTAAATATCTTATTTCCTTTTTTAACCAAAATTTCATTCAACTCTGCCTAGTATTATGTAAAATGTCTATTTTATTTATTACTTAGGAAAAAGTAAGTGGCTTGTTGGTCGCTTCCTTTGAATTCCGTGTTTCATAATTACAAGGAAATTTCTTATTTTATTGATCGTTGAAATCTAAAATTTGGACATTTTCTTCAATTGGTTGGTTACAGAAAATAATTTATTGACTTTTGTGATACTTAGATAAGGTTGAATGACTTTGTCGTTAAAACAGACAACTTAGTAGTGACTTTAGAATAATAAACTGAAAATTGAGCAATCATCTACAAAATTTACCTTCACAACAAAATGTCATAACATATTTAAGAGTCAAGACCATTATAAGTCCTAAAAGAAACCTTTTTTTTTTTTTGTTAAAAGCTTGCATTCGTTCAAATATGTTCACATAAAATAAGACGGAGGGAGTAGAATTTTATCTGACTCTATACTTGGGGTGATAGAATTGGCATCGTGACATTAACCATATGAATTGGTAACGCTAGTTTGTACTTTCGTTCTCACATTGCTTGTTAGAATCATCACCAATTATGGTGCTATAACTTGTCAACGTTTCACCATTTTTGAGCCCAGCAACTTGATCTAAATAGTACTCAATGGGCCTCTTACATGGTTCTACATAATTGGGCCAAGTATTGAATGTGAATGGCTCTCCAGACCCAATCAATGTCTTGAACGTTTGCATTTGTAAGATCCGATGAGTTTTTTTAGAGTGTCAAATTGGGTCATTGATGGAATTAATGGGATGGTCCAGATGGTGAAGTGAGACAAGTGGGGCCACGGGATGTGCTGCTAATAGTCCTCGTGGGCTTTCTTGTATATATATCCATCTTAAAACAAACACAAAAAAGGTGGGTCTTAAATAGAAAAAATTACATAGCATAGAAACAAGGAGCCCATAATTACTAAACATGGTAATGTTTATAATAATTACCATCTATAGATAGTATAAATATATACCGCCGCCTATCTCTCCCTTTCTCACTCCCCCCCCCCCCCCCCCCCCCACTCTTCCTTCCTCTTTGCCCCCCTCCCCCCCCCCTCTCGCTTTTCCTTCCTCTCTGCCCCCCTCCCCCTCCCCTCTCGCTTTTCCTTCCTCTCTGCCCCCCCCCCAATCTCACTCTTCCTTCCTTCCTCTGTGACTCTCTCTGCTCCCAGAATCAAACCGCCATGAACACCTGGGTCGGAGCTGATCAGAATTTTGTCGGATCTGGTCAAAATTTTATCATGAACACCACAGTTGTATTCCTCAACCACCAGCCGCCCATTTCTTCCATTTTTTTACTCCCTCCATCATCCCAGTCGAATTTGAATGTGATGTTTTATTTTCGGTAGATTTAAATTGATGGCGGTGCGATAGGTTGGGTGGTAGTTATTTCTAGTGATCTGAACTGGATTATATTTTTTTGCACTCAGGTTTTGTATTCACGACTAAACCATTCAAATACAAATGATAATTTGTATAAAATGTATCATTTGATATAAATGTATAACTGAAATTTTAGAACAAACGTATATATTAATCATTGTATATTTGAATAAATGTATTTTTGTGTTATATGTGTGCAATACAAATGTATATCCAGTAAACGTAAGGAGAAGGGATTTCGACTATTGATGGCGTTCATCAAAGGACAGTGAAGAACAATGAAGATTGTACAATGGATATTGGGAAGAGTTGTATATGTATCAATTTGTGATATTTGTATTTTTTTATTATAATATACAAATGCATATATTGTATATGTATTTGTATATGACAGACTCAAGAAAATACAAATGATGCATTTGTATTTGTAACAAATGATGCATTTGTATTTGTAAGTCATAGAAACAAGTAAATATTTATTACTGTATTCAAAATACAATTGTTCAATTGTATATATGATTTTGTAAAATTAAAAATGTATATATCAAATTTTAGAACAAACATATACGTAAATCATTGTATATCTCATATTTATATAATTGTATGATAAACATCACTTATATCATTCTATATAAGATAGAATGAGAGAAAGAGATATAAATACAAAATACAAAGAGAGAGAGAGAGAGAGAGAGAGAGAGAGAGAGAGAGAGAGAGAGAGAGAGAGAGAGAGAGAGAGAGAGAGAGAGAGAGAGAGAGAAAGAGAGATAAATACAAAATACAAAATACAAAATACAAAGAGAGAGAGAGAGAGAGAGAGAAAGAGGTAAAAATATAAAAATACAAAGAGGGAGAGAAAGAGAATTAAAAAAGAAGTATGTTAATACCATTGTATTTATATTTTGAATACATTTCATCCATTTTGGATATGTATACTTTTTATACTTGTATTTAAGTATTTTTAGCAGACAAAACATCACATCCTTATGCATTTATATTTACATATATATATTTTGTTGAAATACTACACTCAATACAAATGGTATGAGCTATAATCTCTAATAAAAGATTTAAATTAAGATCATTTCCTTGATTTAAGGAATTTTTTTGGTTAAGAAATCTTATGGAAGACTAAGGAAATATTTTGAGTTTGATTTATGCGATTTTTCTTTTAAAAAAGATCTTGCTATGAGAGTTCAGATCCTAGAAGTAAGATTGAGAAAATATTCTATAAGTGATTTGTGAAATTTTCTATTTTAAAATAAATCTTTTCCACGAAATTCTCTCAATTAATGCTGAAATGTATTTGTATATTTTTGAATAAGTGTATTTTTATAGATATACATTTATAAATACTCAATTAGACGTATATAAAACATATTTGATTCCCATCTCCCCTTTCAAATGTATATGCATTTTGAATAAGTGTATATTTTGTACATATACATTTGCAAACGTATACCAATCCTCTATCTCCTCTCTCTTCTTCATACAGATACAAATGATACTTGTTTATATATAGATAAAAATGATAAATTTGACATACAAATACAAATGATGCAATACATTTGCATCAAATGACACATTGCATATTTGTATATGATAGACTCAAGCAAATATAAATACTACATATACTTATTTGTGTATAAATACAAATGATAAATTATACATATTCACGGATAAACCATCCAAATACAAATGATAAATTTATATAAAATATATTTTTTGATACAAAAAAAATATAAAATATAAAATACAAAAAAAGAATAAAAATACAAAATGGATAAACGAATATAATTGTATCAACGAATATAATTCGTATCAATGAATACAATTATATCAACGAATACAAAATATAATTCTTATCAACAAATATAATTCGTATAAACTTGGATGAAACAATTGTATTTATTGATACGAATTAAGAGGTTTATTTTTTAAAAAGATACAATTCATCCCAATTTTCAGAACTTGGATGATTTTGCACTCAAGATTTCCTCCCAATTTTCAGATTTAAGAAGCCACTGCCCAAAAAAAGAGAAGAAAGAGATAGAGGGAATGAGAGAGGCAGAAAAGGAAAGAGAGAGAGCAGAGAGAACGAGAAGAAGAAAGAGACAGAGGAGGGCGAGTAGATAGGGGAGAGGGAGGAGAGAGGGATGTTATAAACCATTTTTAGCTTGTAGCTATGGATTATAATTAGCAAACTTTAGATATATATCTCCCCCCCCCCCCCCCCCAATTAAGCTACACCTTAGCTATTTATGAAATTTTGACTCTTAAATATAAATTTGACCAATTTGATCTTTAGACTTTTATCATTGAACCCATTAAATTTTAAAATAATAGGTCCAAATTATTTTTTATCCTTTAAAATAGTAAAAAAAAAAATACATATATATATATATATATTATATATATATATATATATAATATATATATATATATATATATTATATATATATATATATATATATATATATATAATATTATATTTCGTATTGAAGGTATTGAGATCAGTTAAAATCATTGATTGTATGCTATATCATCCACTATTACTAGTTTGGCATAATACATAAACATGCCCTTTAACTTGGCTCCAGCTGGCATCTATGCCCTCCAACTTTGGATGTGCACAAGTAGGCACTTAAACATATATTATAACGACCAGGTCCATCGTTATGGGTAAATTTTGTGTGCCAAGTTTTGGGTTAGAAAACTTTCGGGTTTGGGAGTTAGAAATTTTAGGCTAGACTAGTCTCGGCCAGTTTTGGAGCGAGGTTTGGTCTAGGGTAATTCGGGTAAGGATTGGGTGATGTATCTTGTATTGAGCTAGCTTTTTCGTTAGTTAAGATGTAAAGGAGTCTGGGGGACTTTTCAGAAATGAATTCGGGTAAGTAGAACTCTTGGTATTAAGGTTGATGTGAAGAAGTTGTTCCTGAACGTCAGAATTTAAGGTGTGTTGTAAAATAGGCACTTTTGGAGAAATTTTGGAGTTTCAGTCCCTTGTCAACCGCTATAGCGGTTGACACAGTGCTATCACATCCATCGCTATAGCAGAATAATTTTTGCTATAGTGGAAGTCAACGTTGGTCAGCACAGCCATAACGGTCAGTTCCGCTATAGCGACAGCACTATAGCAATGTAAGGACCACTATAGCGGACTAAGTCGGGTTTAATGCAGAAATTTCCCCAAAAACATTCAAAATTTCTAAAGAACGTTTTGGGGAAGGGCATAGACGAAGGGAGGCGATTTTCAGAGAATTTCCACCAAACTCCATAAAAAGGGTAAGGTTTTCATTCTCCATATCCGTACTTTGATTCCCGGACCTTAGAAATTGTAATCTTGGGCTTGGGGGAATGTTTGGGGTGACTTAGGATGATAGAATCCGGTGGAAAAAGGAGAATTCTAGATGTAGAATTCGTGGGTTGTGATAATTATCGCGTTTGCATGTGTAAAACACCTTTATTCGCTAAATGTAACCGTTAAATGGTAGTCTTTAGGCGAATTAGTAGTGGAAAAGCCCGAGAAAGGGTGGAATGATTATAGTTTTGGCCTGGAGATTGAGATTTTGTATAATTCGGGTATTTAGGCTAGTGAATTGATTGTAGTTGTTTGTATAATTATTTTTAGGCCAAGAACAAGCAAAGACTTCAAAAAATGAGAAGGCTCCAGCCCAGTAGAGCTAATTGAGTTATTCAAGGTAGGTGATGGTTATTATTTTTCCCAATATGCAATGTGTGTTCATGTACTATCGCTTAGTATTGTGTGAGTTTGTATGCTTAGGAAATGAGACTGTGAATGTCTAGCTATCTTGTGTCAATTATGTGAAATGAACTGGGTTTGGTTGCATGTTGGTTTACAAGTGTGATGTTATTCATTATTTTATTGACTTATTGGATTGTGTGTGACATTCGGTTGGCTTGGGTATCATGCCTAGTACTGGTTACATATTGGTTGGCTCAGGTACCATGCCTGGTACGGTATATTTATCGATTGGCTCAGGTACCACGCCTAGTACGGAATTTATAATAGTTGGCTCGGGTATCACGCTTGGTACGGGTTTGATTTTACTTGCATTGATTATATTCTGTCGGTGGTTCCATGAGTAGACTGAGTTGTATTCTCAAATTGTGATTATTGCATGATGGTCCATGAGAGGCCGGATGGTTGTATTTAAGTGTGAGGTTGATCTTAGTGTAGACCGTGATTGCATGTTGAACACGTAGTGGTGTCCTAGGGATCCTTGGTTGGTCCAGGTTATGTAAAAAGGATATATGTTTATTGTCACTGGGTATTATCGATGGTTGTTAAACTTGTTACATGTGGTTGAAAGCTAAGGGAGAGACTTATAGTTTAGTCATATTGTTGGCTTGTATTACGTGTTTACTTTGCTTTACTCAGCTTTAGTTTATTGTTCATATCTTGTTTATTGGAACTAGCCGATGATCCTACCAGTACATATTGGTTGTGTACTGATTCTGCACTTGCTTTTATTTTGTGAGTACAGGACATCTTCTGGCGGCTGATGCGCGAACTCAGTTGTAGTTTCGGCGATTTCAGATCCCAAGGGTGAGCTACTCTTTCAGCTGCCATGGTTTCATCCAGTATATTTATGGTCTTTTGTTTTAGACCCAGATTCTCTTATTTTTAGGGTTGCATCCCCATTTCTTAGACAGTAGTAGATGTTTTGGTACGATGACTTTCAGTTTCTAGGGAGATTTTCTGCGGTTTCTTATTATGTTAGTATTTTGAGGTTGTGATTGATAGTTTAATTTAATGCAATTGGTTTTGAGCTGTTAGATTCCACTAATTGTTGGGTTGTTATTGGTCCTCTCATCCGGGGGTTTCAGGTGGGTATCACTCACGGTGGGTTGGATCGTGACAAAGATGGTATCAGAGCCCTAGGTTCGTTGATCTCATCATACCAAAATGGGTCTAGTAGAGTCTTGCGAAATGGTACGGAAACGTTTGTACTTTTCTTTGAGAGTCTATAGGACATTAGGAAATTATCCCTTCTTTCTTCCTTCGTGCTATAACTTGATTCCAATTGGTATCTAGTGATACAATATGGTATCTAACCTCTTTCAGTCTTTTGTCCACAGATGGTTAATACCAGAAATAACGTAGCAAGAGTGGCAATTTCGGTAGTGGGACCAGCGGTTAGAGGAAGAAGGACGGGCAGGGGCAGGGGCAGAGATAGAGACAGAGAAAGGGCAGCACCCGCTGAAGGTGAAGCTCAGGAAGCTGTTGTACCAAGAGAGGCGACCCCTCCCCCACCCCAGGATCATGTTGAGGAAGAAGTGGAGTTTGTTGTTGAGGAGGGCGCGGAATAGGAGGAGGCGGCACCAGCTGGAGGCATTTCAGTAGGTGTGGAGTTTTCTGAGTGGGCTGGTAGGTGCAGGAGCCACCCCTACGGGTATTGCAGATTAGGTTCTGTGCACCCAGCAAACGGTTGCAATGACTCCTAGGATGGATGCGGCGTTGGGTACTGATGATTTCTTCCATCCGATGCTAGGTCCGGTTATGACTGGGAATGAGCATGAGATACTGACTAAGTTTTTGAAGATGAAACCTCCTACGTTTCAGGGTACTGAGAAAGAAGATGCTTATGAGTTTATTCTGAACTACTACGAGAGGCTGCATAAGCTGAGCATTGTGCAACAGCATGGGGTAGAGTTCATCACTTTTGAATTGCAGGATAATGCTAAGCAGTGATGGAGGTCTCATGTGGAGTGTCGGCCATCAGCTTTGCCTCCGCTAACCTAGACGGAGTTTCATGCTCTTTTCTTAGAGAAGTATGTGCCCTGCACTTTGAGAGATCCTAAAAAGGAGGAGTTTCTTGCTCTGGAGCAGGGTAATATGTTGGTCTCAGCCTATGAGTCCAAATTCCATGCATTGTCCTATTTTTCTACTCAGCCTCTAGGTACAGAAGGGGAGAGGATTCGTCTGTTTGTGAAGGGCCTGAATACTGAGTTGTAGGTACTGTCTGTGCATATGACTTCAGCAGGGAAGAGTTTCAACAAGGTAACAGATTATGTGAAGAAGCTAGAGGGGGTAAAACAGGTTTGGCAGGCTAAGGTGTTAGCCAAGAAGTCCTGGAATGACGAAAATTTTAGTGGTTCATACTCCAGGAGTCACAACCAGCAGGTGTATTTTGCTCGTCCTATTTAGTCAACCTTGCCAGCTTTTACAGGTGGTCGCCCGGAAGCCAGTCAGTTCTCAGCTTCTAAAAGCCAGGGAGCTTCTTATACTTCTACTAGCAGTCCTACTCTTGATCGCGGATGCTTCCATTGTGGTGATCTGAGTCACTTCAAGAGGGAGTGCCCTCACAGGCAGGCATGTAATCAGACTTAGCAATAGTCTAAGGCTATGGTTCCAGTAGTTAGAGGTGGTTGTGCTAGGGGTCGTCCATAAGGTGGGCGAGGAAATTTTCAGGGGGGCCAGAGAGATAGAAAGGATGGTGGCGCAGGCAGGGGTGTGGCGCAGCCATCCAGGGAAGTTGCTCAGATTGATGATTGGGCCCATTGCTATGCTTTTCCAGGGAAGTCTGAGGCGGAGGTGTCAGACGCAGGGATCACATGTACAATTCTAGTCTGTGATAGGATGGTTTCTGCACTGTTTGACCCAGGTTCTACTTACTCTTATGTGTCTGTGAATTTTGCATTGGGTCTAGATTTGGTTTGTGATGTCCTTGATTCCCCTATTCATATTTCTACCCCAATTAAAGAGTCTGTGATAGTAACTCATGTTTATTGTACTTGTCCTGTGGTGTTTGTGGGGCTGCAGACTTGGGTAGATTTGGTTATTCTGGACATGTTGGATTTTGATGTTATTTTGGGGATGACCTGGTTGTCTCCATGTCATGCTGTGTTAAATTATAATACTAAAATGGTAAGGATAGACTAGAGTGGGCAGGTGTGTACTGGCCTAAGCCGGCTAAGATCATATCATTTGTCCAGGCTAGGAAGTTAGTGGAAAGAGGATGTTTGGCCTTCTTGGCTCATCTCCGGGATGATAGTGTGGAGTCCCCATCGATTGAGTCAGTTCCGATAGTTTTACAGTTTCAGGAGATATTTTTGGCAGATTTGCCCTGCATGCCTCCGGATAGAGACATTGACTTTTGTATAGACTTGGAGCCGGGCACTCGCCCAATTTCTATTCCTCCCTATCGTATGGCTCCGGCAGAGTTGAGAAAACTTAAGACTCAGCTTCAGAACCTCTTAGATAAAGGTTTTATCAATCCCAGTGCTTCACCTTGGGGTACTCCGATATTATTTGTGAAAAAGAAGGATGGTAGTAGGATAATGTGTATAGACTACAGGCAACTGAACAAGGTCATCATCCGGAACAAATATCCTTTACCTCACATAGATTGACTCTTTGATTAGTTCCAGGGTGCGTCTGTATTTTCAAAAATTGACTTAAGGTAAGGGGACCATAAGTTAAAGATTAGGCTTGATGACATCCCTAAGACGCTATTTCAGATTCGATATAGGCATTACGAGTTCCTAGTAATATCATTTGGGTTGACCAATGCACCGACGGTATTCATGAGTTTGATGAATGTGATATTTAAATCTTATCTGGATTCATTCGTCATTGTATTTATAGATGGCATATTGATCTACTCCAAGAGTAGGGAGGAGCATGCTGAGCATCTTTGTATTGTTTTGGACATTTTAAAGCATCAGAAATTATATGCCAAGTTTTTCAAGTGTGAATTTTGGTTGACTTCAGTCACCTTCTTAGGGCATGTGTTGTCAGAAAAAAGAGTGATAGTGGATCCCCAAAAGATTGAGGCAGTTAAGAGTTGGGTCCGGCCTAGCTCTATGGTTGAGGTTAGGAGTTTTATGGGGCTTGCAGGCTACTACCATAGATTTTTCAAGGATTTTGCGTCCATCGCTACTCACTTGACAAAGTTGACTTAGAAAGAGGTACCGTTTGTATGGTCCGACAAGTGTGAGGAGATCTTCCAAAAGCTCAAGATACTTCATACTACAGCTCCCATTTTATCATTGTCGGTTGAAGGTAAGGATTTTATTGTGTATTGTGATGCTTCACATTCGGGTTTGGGTGTTGTGTTAATGCAGGACAGGAATATCATAGCATATGCTTCAAGGCAGTTGAAGCCTCATGAGAAGAATTACCCAACTCACGACTTGGAGTTGACAACGGTGGTCTTGGCACTCAAGATTTGGAGGCACTATCTCTATGGTGTCAAGTGTGAAGTGTTCACAGATCATCGCAGTCTACAACATGTGTTTACTTAGAAGGACTTGAATCTAAGGCAGAGGAGGTGGATGGAGTTGTTGAAAGACTATGATGTGACCATCCAGTACCATCCGGGTAAGGCTAATATGGGGGCAGACACATTATGAGCAGTTTGGCTTGTTCGGGGGTGTCCAAACGACTATTGGCTAGGGAGATTCGGGCCCTAGAATCTAAGTTCATGCGGTTGGGCATCTCAGAGCAGGGTGGGGTGTTGGCCAGTATTGAGGTCAAATCCACATTTATAGAAGAGATAAAGGCCAAGCAGTTTCAGGATGCACAGTTGAACAAACATTGGAGCAAGGTAGTATTCGGAGAGTCTGGGGACACCACGTTGGGCACTAATGGGGTGATGAGCTTCAGGGGGAGGATTTGTATTCCTCGGGTTTATGACATAATTCAGAAGGTGTTGGCATAGGCTCATAGTTCGTGATATTCAATTCATCCGGGCGTAACCAAAATGTATAGGGACTTGAGGCAACTTTATTGGTGGTATTGGATAAAGAGTGACATAGCTGAATATGTGTCCCAGTGTCAGAACTGTCAATAGGTCAAGTATGAGCACCAAAGGTCTGCAGGATTGCTTCAGAGAATGCCCATTCCTCAGTGAAAGTGGGAGAGGATAGCATGGATTTCATGATGGGTCTTCCTAAGACCTTGGGGAAGTACGAATCCATTTGGGTAATTGTAGATAGGCTGATAAAGTTAGCTCATTTCATTCCAGTCAGGGTGGACTATAATTCATAGCAGTTGGCTAAGATCTATGTTAAGAAGATTGTGAGACTGCACGGGGCACCACTCTCAATTATTTCAGACAGGGGTACTCAGTTTACCTCCAAGTTCTGGGGAAAGTTGCATGAAGAGTTGGGCACTCAACTCATTTTCAGCACAACATTTCATCCTCAGACAGACGGTCAGTCGGAGAGGATAATCCAAGTATTGGAAGATATGCTGAGAGCATGTGTGATCGACTTAGGGGGTCCTTGGGACCAGTTTCTACCATTGTGTGAGGTCTCATACAACAACAGCTACCACTCCAGTATCAGCATAGCACCGTTTGAGGCACTATACGGGAGGGGATGTAGATTACCTATAGGGTGGTTTGAGGCAGGCGACATAAAACCCTTGGGCGTGGACTTGGTAAGAGAAGCTCAGGAAAAGGTGAGGGGAATTCAAACCAAGTTGATAGCAGCCCAAAGCAGGCAGAAAGAGTACGCAGATCGCAAGGTAAGAGACATGGATTTTTAGGTTGGTGAGCAGGTGTTATTGTAAGTGTCACCAATAAAGGGGTTTATGCGATTCGGCAAGAGGGGAAAGCTCAGCCCTTGGTATATCGGTCCATTCGAGGTTCTCAAAATTGTAGGGCCAGTGGCTTACAAGTTAGCACTGCCTCCCAGTTTATTCGGGGTCCATCCAGTCTTCTATGTAGCCATGTTGAAGAGATACCATGGGGATGGAGAATACATCATTAAGTGGAATTCGATTATGCTAGACAAGGATCTTCAATATGAAGAGGAATCAGTTGTGATTCTTGATCGAGACATTCGAAAGTTGAGGATGAAGGAGATCAAATCTGTGAAAGTTCAATGGAAGCATCATCTGGTTGAGGAAGTCACTCTGTAAACCGAGAAGGACATGCGAGACAAGTACCCTTACTTGTTTGAGGATCCAAGTACTACACTTTCCTTCTTTTACTTCGTATGTTTGGGTTTGATCATTCGGGGACGTACGATGGATAAATTAGTATCTGTTATAATGACCGAGTCCATCATTATGGGTAAACTTTTTATTCCAAGTTTTGGGTTAGAAAACTTTCGGGTTTGGGAGATGGAAATTTTAGGCTAGGCTAATCTCGGTCGTTTTTAGAGCGAGGTTTGGTCTAGGGTAATCCGGGTGAGGATTGAGTGATGTATCTTGTATTGAGCTAGTTTTTCCTTTAGCTAAGACGTAATGGAGTCCAGGGGACTTTTTGGGAATGAATTCGGGTAAGTAAAACTCTCAGTATTAAGGTTGACGTGAAAAAGTTATTTTAGAACGCCAGGATTTAAGGTGTGTTGTAAAATGTGCACTTTTAAGGAAATCTATGGGTTTCTAGCGGTTGTCACAGTGCTTTCGCAGCCACCACTATAGCAGAATAATTTCTGCTATAGCGGAAGTCTACGTTGGTCAGCACTGCCATAGTGGTCGGTTTCGAGTCGGGTTTAATGCAGAAATTTCTCCAAAAAGTTCAGAATTTCTAAAGAACATTTTGGGAAAAGGCATAAACGAAGGGAGGCGATTTCTAGAGAATTTCCATCAAACTCCATCAAAAAGGTAAGGTTTTCATTCTCCATATTCGTACTTTAATTACCGGACCTTAGAAATTATAATCTTGGGCTTGGAGGAATGTTTGGGGTGACCTAGGATGATAGAATCCGGTGGAAAAGGAGAATTCTAGGTGTAGAATTCGTGGGTTGTGATAATTATCGCATTTGCATATGTAAAACACCTTTATTCGCTAAATTTAATTGTTAAATGGTAGTCTTTAGGAGAATTAGTGGTGGGAAAGCTGGGGAAGGGGTGGAATGTGTCACGCCCCTAGCTAGGAGGGGCAGACATCAAGGAGTTATACTAGCACCTACTAAACATATATACTAAACTCATGCTAAAGTTGTAAACTGACAAGTAACAACATGGACATCAACATATGATTACATATAGCGAAACATAGATAACTGAAGGGCCTATTGGACTAGCTGTACAACTGAAGCAAAACTATGTCTAAGAAGCCTCTAAAGAGTCCACAACTGAAAATCTGATTACTAGTCGGGACAGGGCCTCGACATACCCAACATATGATATGTACATGAATCCAAAACATGTGACCTAGGCATCTGATAGCTCCAGAGAGAGGTGGAGCTTACCAACTGGTCAACTGGAAGGCACTGGTCTACTGTGGATGTCTGCTAGCCTGAGTACCTGAACCTGCATTCATAAAAATATAGCACCCAAAAATAAAGGGACGTCTGTACATATAAAACATGTACTGGTATGTAAAGCAGACTGAATAACAAGTAGACATGTAAGAATGCTCACTGAATTGAATATCAAAAATAGGAAAATTTGAGCATACACATACAAGGCATGTAATCTAAAACTGAAACTAGTACAATGACCAATATCAGGGGTCATTATATAACGTCCTATGCATTACTTAATTACATATATTTAAAATTCCAAAAATTTGCCTAGGTGACATATTTACCCTTTTATATAGCATATTTATTCTTTCTATAATACTAACTATCAGGAAGTCACAAGATGGACTACTGTCGGCGATCAGTGACACCTGTTTGGCATCTGTAGCCAACTATCACAACCATGTGTGAAATCTCATAGTCTGGATAACATGGTCTATCAAGGTACGCCCTTCAGGACTCCTGTAAGGTCTTCCTGCAGGCATGTGTAGTTAGGGGAATCCACAATGGGAAGTTCCAGATGACTTTATCTCAATTTTGTGCACAGAATAGCATCACACGTAGTGGCCCTAAATATACCCACCCCACGCTGCAAAGTAGGCTATAATCTCATCTTGCTTGTAAAGGCTCATAGTAAGCAACTTATGAATTATATAACTTGTTATCTGAATATTGATTACTTTCTTTTAGCTGAAGAATTATATTGTAACACCCCGTACCTTTCAAAACCTATGTGACTAAGTAAATATCGACGAAGGTATTTGAGCTCGAGATTGTGAAGGGGTACTTTGGCCTAGAATTTGAAATGGTCAAATGTATATAAGTGTTAAGTTAAAGTATAAGGATGAGGGTTTTGAAAATGAGATAAAACAAGTGAGGTGCTTGCTCGACTTATCTAAGCTCCTAGGTGACAAGTAGGTGCATCACCTACCTACGCTAACGAACTAAGTTCCGAGGGCCGATTACGGGCAGCAACACCATGGATTATTAGACCTAATGGTAGCCCAAATGAAGCTTAAAGTTGGCCCATCAAAACACAACCAAATCTGGCCCAAACAACTACAAAAGGTAGCCACCAATATTGACCACATTTTGACCCAAGAGAAGCCTAAAATCAGCTCAAAACTTAACCCTTTTGAGGCCCAAGCAAAGGGTAATTTTGGCCCAAGTTTCTTGACCCATTTTGTCCCAAATATACTCAAAAAAGTCGGCCAAAAAGGTCCCTATATATAGACCTTTTGTTGATCAATATTGATCACAAAAAGCTGGAAAAAATTCTCTCTTATCTCCTTTCCTTTTGGCAGCCCCTCTCTCCCTTCAGGGTTCTAAGAAGATCAAGATTCATTCAAGCTTAAGGTGAGTTAAACAACTTGTTATCTTGGTATTTATCTACTACATATAGCTAGGATATCCTATGGTAAGAAATACATGAACTATGGCATCCCCTTTCTTAAGATTTAACACATAGAAATTGTGTAACAATTAAGAGATTTCTTCTTCTCTTGTTGGTGTATGTGTAGGGGGTACTTAAGCTTTTCAAGGCATCAATAAAAAGAGGATAAAAACACCCCTTCAAGTGTGGTAAGTACTCTGCCCATAATCATATTTTTGGATTGAAGTCGGATGGACAATTGTTGTTGAATTGTTGTTAAGAACTCACGGGACGGCGATCGGAAGCCGTGGGTTCAATGTGTTGCTATTGTATTTCGGCATGGTGAGTTGTGTAGGGGATATTTGATGTGTTTTATATTATTGGAGGCAGTAGGTTGCTGTGTGTGTGATGTGTATTAGACAGGGGAGAAAGGTGTGACGATACACCTTTAATTAATGCAAAATACGTAAATCTGCCCGCGAAATGTTTAGCTACTATTTTAGAAAGGTTGCATCAGGTTTAAGAGCTAATATTAGCTTCATTATACCCTTGTGTTGTAGATTAACTTAATAAAGGAAAGTCCAAGTTGTGGTAAGCGCAATCTTCGAAAGGAACGAGGTATGTTAAGGCTTCTTTATTCCTTATCGGCATGAATCTAGAAATAGAACTCTAAATCTCCGAAAGAAGGAATTTGAGTATTCTGTTGTAAGAGAGATGATTTGGTAACTCAACAAGTCTTAATGAACTAAGTTATACATTATGGAGATTCAAGTCGCCTTCTTATAAAAATCTGATTCTTTTTGCACGAAACGTAAGTTATCCTTTTGTCAAGTTTCTTCTTTGTATTGTGATCCCTAATCAAGCTTTAGAAAGTATAAAAGGAAAGTTAGCAAGTCAAATCTACATTTATATGTGTTTGGTATGTTGAGTCCAACACCTAGTAAGCCAAGGCTAAAGAAGTTATCTAAATGAACCTTCATAAATAACAAGAATAGCTTTGAAGGTCAATCTAGTAATACACTTATTATGTGTGGTTTGCGTGTTAGTGTGCACCGAGGTGCTACTGCCATATTGAGGCTATTATATACATAGTGTGCACCGAGGTGCTACTACCATATTGATGCCATTATATATATAGTGTGCACCGAGGTGCTACTGCCATATTGAGGCCATTATATACATAGTGTGCACCGAGGTGCTACTGCCATATTGAGGCCATTATATACATAGTGTGCGCTGAGGCGCTACTACCATATTGAGGCTATTATATATAGGGTGCACTGAGGCACTATTGTGGTTCAGCGTGGGTTATAAAGAGTGAGTTGCAGTGTGAGTTAATGCATGTGTTGTATTGTAAAAAGAATAAAGGAGAAAGAGCTTAACGAGTCTTACCAATTATAGTTTACAAGTTTCATATTATATCTTGTTCAGATTTACTACTTGCGACTTGCTTTTATGTTTATACCTTACATGCTAGTACATTATTGTCGTACTGACATCCCCATTGTCTGGGGGCGCTGCATTCATGCCTGCAGGTCCAAACAGAAACCCAGACAGACCTCTTCAGTAGGAGTTGAAGAGTTCAGCCATTTTGGTAAGCTCCATTCTTCCTGGAGCTGACAAGTCAGAGGTCTAGCTTATATTTTGACCAGGTTATGTATATGTACATCTTATGGGTAGTCCAGGGCCCTGTCCTGGATATGAGATATTTTACTTACTCCTAGAGGCTTGTAGACGTGTATATGTATATCAGTGTTGGGTATAGCCTTGTCGGCCTTGAGTTGTTTACCTACTATTGAGCTTTCAGTGTTTCAAATTTCTATTCTTAGAGACCTTATCGGTCTCAGACCCCCAATAGGTTCAATAGAGATACACTCTATTTTGGCACCCTCGGCCTTTTGAGGCTCCGGGTATCGGTCATGCCTCCCATGGTTTGGGGGGTGACATATATATTTATGTGATCTATATATTCAGAGCTATTTTGTGGCTAATTACTTCCTCTAAGTTTCGTGACATATATGCTCGGTAATTTCTAGGAGTTTCAACTGAAGACAAGCATGGTCGTGTGAAACATGTGACTTCTTTGACTAGAAATGAGTACTATAACTTTATAGGTTTAGAACTCCACCTGAGAGAGACCTAGAATAGAAATAAGCTTTGCTTTCAAGTAGCATATAATCTATGATGACCTTTATAGGAGGAACATGTGACTCTAGGTCGTGCCTTGATAGCGGAAGAGGTTTTAGCTTTACATACCTTACTTCGAGACTCTCTCTCCTTTATGTCATATTATTGGTTCCCTTCAAACACTCCTTATCTATGACATAACAATATATGCAATAGTATAAACGACTAACCAAGAAATATGGCGAGGTTGGAAAAATGATAATAGCTTATGAGCGACAAGCTTAGCAAATAAGATAAATAAATGGTGTATCGCCACACCTATCTATTTTCCCCTTATCAACTGAACTATGACCACCTATGAAGTCAATATTAATCTCTCCATCCTTTCCTTACAATATACAGTCCATTCCATATCCCAAACAAGGTCATAAACTTGACCCCTCGGCTTCCAAACACCACCTCGGGAGTTTTTTTATCTAGTAGCGTTTAAATGCCCCTTTAAGCTTATAGGTTTAGTTGAGGGAGAATTATAACATTTAATACAGTTATAGAAATCCAAATAACATATAAACAACATCCTCAATCTATTTAGGCATTTTATCAAACACTTGACGAGCGACAAGCTTGCAAGAGCCATAAAATCGTGTTTGCTATACCTAGCATCCCTCCTTATCGCAGCAAGATTGATGCCTCAATATACAACTATACACACATCATTTATTCAAAAATACAACCATTACATCCCTTTACATACTCCCTTCTCACCAATTATATCAGCTACAATGGGCGAAACATGGACTCACGACTTCCTATCACCATCCCGTGAGTCCTGCCCATAAACTATACTTAAAACAACTCTTAGAGTCATATTTATAGGTATATAAGAGCATCCATACCTTTATCAATAAGAATACAATCCCTGCACCTTTTTTATCTTCAAGAACAGCACCCTTTCCTTCAAGAAAACACTTGACTAAGTATGTTTCTGTGACCTGCGATGAAAAATATACTTGATTCTTGAAGGAATTCACTTACCTTAGGCTAGGGAGGGGTTGAGATGAAGAATAACTGAAGAAAACTAGTGTTAAGAAGGTACCTAATATTCTGATATGTATGGGAGATAAAATACCAAAGTTTCAATACAAATACACAACTTTTGGCTGACTTACCCAAGGCTGCCACATGTCCTGCAGTGATGGGCAGTGTGCGTATTTGTAGTAAAATACGCATAACTTTTTACTTTGAACTTGTATGGATGAGCGTTTTGTTTTGTTGCAAACTAGACTCAAATACCTTTAATTTGATCCTTTATAAGACCTCCAAATCCTTTTATATTGGTAGATATACCCATTACAAGTAAGACCTTGTATGAGCTTGCTTGAAATAGTCCACCGTAGTGAATCCTTCAATTTGAAATTTTGTTTCAAGTCTCCCTTTGGTCTATAACCTTAGTTTAGCACTTCAAATGGATTAATATAAGTGTCCCTTTGTATAATTATCTATTCACAACCTTATCCTCTTGGTTTATAATGATTCCTTCGCATTTACGAGTTGCACGCGTATCTTACGTTTGGGGTATTACAGTGTCCCCCTCTTGGGGTCATTCGTCCTCGAATGAAGGATACAACTTAAATTTATTCTAACTCTGCCCCTTGTAAAAAAAAAAATTGGCAGAGTTTCCCTTGTAAACTGGCCTATCCAAAACCTGTTAGCTAACCAAAGCATATATTATATGCTTCACAAAGCATCACATCAAGAGAATAGTATTCAACAGGTATCAACGAGGCTCCGCTTGGCTTTACAGGAATGAAAACTATAGTAGTTGATATAGCTTATCTCATACTCCTTTGACTTTACATCTCAACTCTGAGGAACATACAGAACTCTTGAATCATAAGAATATATTAGGTACCTGAACATTTAGCATATTGATAAAATAGTATTAACAAATATGAATAAAATTGATACTCGAATGAAAGGAGTAATGAATTTAAGAACCTTCTGGTTGTTCCTTGAATAAGTGAGGATATTTGTCCCTCATGTCGGCCTCTTCTTCCTACGTGGCTTCTTCTACATTTTGACTTTTTCATAGGACTTTAACTGAAGTTATTTCTTTCGTTCTCAATTTTCTGATTTGTCTATCTAGTATGTCCAGTGGGACTTATTCATATGATAAATATTCGGAGAGCTCTATACCCTCTAAAGGGATAACTTGAGAGGTATCTGCTAAGCATTTATGTAACATAGACACGTGAAAGATTGGATGCACTGCTGCTAACTCAGGAGGTAAATCAACCTCATAGGTTACCTGGCCAACTCTTTTTAGGATTCTATAAGGACCAATATATCTAGGGCTCAACTTACCTTTCTTTCCAAATCGCATAACTCCCTTCATAGGTGATACCTTCAAGAATACCCAATCATCAACTTGAAACTCTAACTCTCTGTATTGCACATCTGTATGAGATTTATGTCGGCTTTGAGCGGTCTTCAGCCGCTCTTGCATTAGCTTTACCTTTTCAATTGCTTGATGGACAAGATCTGGTCCCAATATTTGAGTCTCACCTATATCAAACCAACCAATAGGTGACCTACATCATTGCCCGTACTTCAAATGGAGCCATGCCAATACTTGAGTGATAGCTATTATTATAGGCAAATTCTATCAAGGGAAAATGATCATCCCAATTGCCTTTAAAGTCCAGAACACATGCTCTCAACATATCTTCGAGTGTCTGAATAGTGCGCTCGGCTTGGCCATCCATCTGTGGGTGGAATGCAGTGCTAAGGTTTACTTCTGTGCCCAAACTCTCTTGGAATGACCTCCAAAAATATGAGGTGAAATGGGCCCCTTATCTGAAATGATAGACATTGGAATTCCATGCAAGCGAACAATCTCTTTTATATATAGCTTGGCATAATCTTCTGTGGTACTGGTAGACTTAACTGGTAAGAAGTGGGCTGATTTTCTTAATTGATCAATGATCACCCAAATAGAGTCATACTTATGAAATGAGAAAGGCAAACCTGTAACAAAATCCATGTTAATGGCCTCCCATTTCCACACTGGAATGCTCATAGTCTGAGGTAGGCCACTGGGCCTTTGATTTTCTGCTTTCACTTGCTGGCAGTTGGAGCACTATGCTACAAACCCTGCTATATCTCTTTTTATGTCGTTCCACCAGTAGAACTCTTTAAGTTCATGGTACATCTTTGTAGAGCCTGGATGAATGGAATATCGGGAACAATGTGCTTCAGCCATTATCTGTTGTCTTAGACCATCTACATTCAGTCTTCCTCGACACCTTAAAGAACCATCCCCCGCCATATCAAATGCTGAAATTTTATGTTGCCGAATCCCTTCTCTATACTGGAGTAATAAGGGATCATCATATTGTTTATCTTTCACTAGCGCCACTAATGATGACTCTGTAGTGTTCTGCACAATCACACCTCCATCTTCAGAATCTAGAAGTCAAACTCCTAGACTGGCTAATCTGTGAATATCTCATGCTACTTCATGTTGAGCGAGTGGAAAATATGCTAGGCTACCCATACACACGCGACTGAGAGCATCTGCTACAATGTTAGCTTTATCGGGGTGGTAGAGAATATTAACATCGTAGTCTTTCAACAACTCTAGCCACCTTCTCTACCTCAAATTCAACTTATTTTGCTTGAAGAGATATTAGAGACTCTTATGGTCTGTAAATATGTCAACATGTACCCCATACAAATAGTGGCACCAAATCTTAAGTGCGAATACAACTGCTGCAAGCTCTAAATCATGCGTGGGGTAGTTCTGTTCATGCTTTTTCAATTGTCGAGAAGCGTGTGCTATAACCTTCCTATGTTGCATCAAGACGCATCCTAGGCCAACACCCAATGCATCCAATAAATGGCATACCCTTCTGTGTCCTCTGGTAAGGCTAATACAGGAGTTGTAGTCAATCTATCTTTCAGCTCTTGAAAGTTTCTCTCACAAGCATTTGACCACTGAAATTTGGATGCTTTCTGTGTTAATTTAGTCAATGGGCAGAAATAGAGTAAAATACCTCCACAAACCTCCTGTAATAATCAGCGATCCCCAAGAAGCTACGTAGTTCTATCAGAGTGGTAGGTCGAGGCCATCTCTTCACAACCTCTATCTTCTGAAAGTCCACTTTTATACCTTCACCAGAGACCACATGGCCTAGAAAAGCCACTGAGTTCATCCAAAATGCACATTTAGAAAACTTGGCATAAATTTGGTGATCTCTAAGAGTCTGTAGAACTGATTTGAGATGATCTACATGCTTTGCTTCATCACTTGAATATATCAAGATATCATCTATAAATACAATCACGTACATATCAAGAAAAGGTTTGAAAACCCTATTCATCATATCCATGAAGGCTGATGGGGCATTCATCAGTCCAAATGACATGACAAGGAACTCAAAGTGCCCATAACTAGTTCTAAAGGTTGTCTTCATAATATAACTTCACGTATCCTCAACTGGTGATAACCAGATCTTAAGTCAATCTTTGAAAAACATTTACCTCCCTGCAACTGATCAAATAAATCATCTATTCTGGGTAGAGAGTACTTATTCTTTATTGTCACTTTATTCAACTGCCTATAATCTATACACATTCGCATTGTGCCATCTTTCTTACGTACAAATAGTACTGGAGCGCCCTATGGTGATATGCTGGGTCAAATAAAACATTTGTCAAGTAGATCTTTCAACTGTTCCTTTAGCTCTTTCAACTCTGTTGGTGCCATTCTATAAGGCGGAATGGATATAGGCCGGGTATCAGGATCTAGGTCGATACCAAAGTCAATATCTTTAATAGGAGGTAATCCAGGAATTTCATTAGGAGACATATCTGGATATTCATTCACAACGGGTACGGACTGAAGAGTTGACACATGTCCCTAAGCTTCAAGGTCTCTAACATGGACTAGGTGATATAAACACCATTTTGTTATAAGCTTTTATATCTTAAGATAGGAAATAAACCTTCCTCTAGGCATCACAGCATTCCCTTTCCACTCCAAGACTGGCTCTCCCGAGAAATGGAATCGACCAATCTTAGCTCAGGAATCAACTGTAGCGTAACAAGAGGATAGCCAGTCCATGCCCATAATGACCTTAAGATCAACCATGTCCGGCTCTATCAAGTTAGCCAATGTAGCATGGCCTTATACTGTTACTAGGCACCCATAGTAGATCTTCTTAGCTATAATAGAGTCTCCTACTGGAGTCGATACTGCAAATGGCTCTCGTAATAACTCTGGCTCTTTTTCAAACTTCGTAGCAACAAATGGAGTAATATATGATAGGGTCGCCCCTGGATCTATCAATGCATAAATATCATAAGAGAATATGGATAAGGTACATGTAACCACATCTGGGAAAGCCTCTGAATCCTATTGGCCTGCTAATGCATGCATTCGATTTGGGCCAGCTCCCAAACCTAAACCTCTGCCTCTACCCCTACTTGTACCTCTGCCTGTCTGTGCCAGCAGCTCACGAGATGAAGGTGGTGCTGAAGAAGAGGATGCCCCTGTGGAGCCCATGGACGGTAATCTATCACCCCTTCCTTCAGCTTTATATCTGGGACAATCCCGCATCTTGTGACCTTTGACTCCATACCCATAACAAGTCTCTCTAAAATGAGAACGGCCACACTGTCTACAAGTAGGCCGAGGTGGTAATCCCCGACCAGTGCCTCTCTGATAGTGGGGGCCTGGTGCCCTAGAAGTCTAACTCTAATCCTGTCTGGACCTTGATGGCTGAGCTGGAGCACTAACCGTGAAGCGGGATGCCAAATGAGCATTCATAGGTGGTCCTCTGCTGGAGGAAGCCCTGTCACTTCCGTGATATCTACCAGCTTTCCTGGCCCTCTTACTCTGCTCCCTTTTTTATTTATCTGCCCTGCGATCACAGATGCAATCCTCTGTCTGCTTCACATATGCCATCAGTCTAGTAATATCCATATCATTATCAAGTGCAGCAACTGAACAAGAGCCAATCAAATGATCTCCGAGGCCACCCACAAAGTAATGCATCATTGCCCTTTGGGTGCTGACTATCTCTGGAGCAAATCTGGTCAACTGAAATCACATGCTATACTCCTTGACACTAAGGTTATTCTGTCTTAAGGATAGAAATTCATCCACCCTCGCTTCCCTGAGCTCTAAAGGTAAAAAGTGATCCATAAAGGCCCTCAAGAAGTCTTCCCAAACTACTGGAGGGGTGTTTGGGCCCATGGAATCAACCCATATCTCATGCCCAGCAATGGCGACATCTTTTAGCTGATAGAGGGCCAATTCAACAGCCTCAGTCTCAGATATATGCATAACCTTGAAGACTCTGATACCAAGTTTGTCATTCCCCTAGCTAGGAGGGACGTACATCAAAGAGTTATACTAGCAACTACTAAACATATATACTAAACTCATGCTAAAGTTGTAAGCTGACAAGCAACAACACGGACATCAACATATGATTACATATACTGAAACATAGATAACTGAAGGGCCTACTGGACTATTTGTACAACTGAAGTAAAACTATGAATAAGAAGCCTCTAAAGAGTCCACAACTGAAAATCTGATAACTAGTCGGGACAGGGCCTCGGCATACCCAACATATGATATGTACATGAATCCAAAATATGTGACCTAGGCATCTGATAGATCCAGAGAGAGGTTAAGCTTACCAACTGATCAATTGGAAAGCACTGGTTTACTGTGGATATCTGCTAGCCTGAGTACCTGAGCCTGCATTCATAAAAATACAGCGCCCAAAAATAAAGGGACGTCAGTACATATAAAACATGTACTGGTATGTAAAGCAGACTGAATAACAAGTAGACATGTAAGAATGCTCACTGAATTGAATATCAAAAATAGAAAAATCTGAGCATATACACAGGGCATGTAATCTGAAACTGAAACTAAAACTGGTACTATGACCAATATCAGGGGTCCTTATATAACATCCTATGCATTACTTAATTACATATATTTAAAATTACTAGAATTTTCCTAGGTGAAATCTTTACCCTTTTATATACCATATCTATTCTTTATGTAATACTAACTGTCAGGAAGTCACCAGATGGCTTACTGTCGGCGATCGGTGACACCTGTTTGGCATCTGTAGCCAACTATCACAACTATGTGTGAAATCCCATAGTCTGGATAATATGGTCTGTCAAGGTACGCCCTCTAGGGCTCCTGTAAGGTCTGCCCGCAGGCCTGTGTAGTCAGGGAAATCCACGATAGGAAGTTCCAGCTGACTCTGTCTGAATTCTGTGCATAAAATAGCGTCACACGTAGTGGCCCTAAAGATACCCACCCCACGCTGTAAAGTAGGCTATAATCTCATCTTACTTATAAAGGCTCATAGTAAGCAACTTATGAATCATATAACTGGTTATCTGACTATTGATTACTTTCTTTTAGCTGTAGAATCATATATTTATGTGATCTATATATTTAGGGCTATTCTGTGGCTAATTACTTCCTCTAAGTTTCGTGACATATATGCTCGGTAATTTCTAGGAGTTTTAACTGAAGACACGCATGGTCATGTGAAACATGTGACTTCTTTGACTAAAAATGAGTACTATAACTCTATAGGTTTAGAACTCCACCCGAGAGAGTCCTATAATAGCAATAAGCTTTGTTTTGAAGCAGCATATAATCTATGATGACCTTTATAGGAGGAACATGTGACTCTAGGTCGTGCCTTGATGGCGAAAGAGGTTTTAGCTTTACATATCTTACTTCGAGACTCTCTCTCCTTTATGTCATGTCATTGGTTCCCTTCAAACATTCCTTATCTATGACATAACAACATATGCAATAGTATAAGCGACTAACCAAAAAATATGGCGAGGTCGGAAAAACGATAATAGCTTACGAGCGACAAGCTTAGCAAAAAAGATAAATAAATGGTGTATCGCCACACCTCTCTCTTTTTCCCTTATCAACTGAACTATGACCACCTATGAAGTCAATATTAATCCCTCCATCATTTTCTTACAATATACATCCCATTCTATATCCCAAACAAGGTCATAAACTTGACCCCTCGGCTTCCAAATACCACCTCGGGAGTTCTTTATCTAGTAGTGTTTAAATGCCCCTTTAAGCTCATAGGTTAAGTTGAGGGAGAGTTATAACATTTAATACAGTGATAGGAAGCCAAATAACATATAAACAAATCCTCAATCCATTTAGGCATTTTATCAAACACTTGACGAGCGACAAGTTTGCAAGAGCCACAAAAATCGTGTTTGCTATACCTAGCGTCCCTCCTTATCGCAGAAAGCTTGCTGCCTCAATACACAAATATACACACCTCATTTAGTAAAAAATACAACTATTACAGACCTCTACATACTCCCTCCTCACCAATTATATTAGTTACAATGGGCGAAACATGGACTCACGGCTTCCTATCACCATCCCGTGAGTCCTACCCGTAAACTATACTTAAAACAACTCTTAGAGTATATTAATAGGGATAGAAGAGCAGACATACCTTTATCTATAAGAATACAATCCTTGCACCCTTTTTATCTTCAAGAACAACACCTTTTCCTTCAAGAAAACACTTGACTAAGTATGTTTCCGTGACCTACGATGAAAAATATACTTGATTCTTGAAGGAATTCACTTACCTTAGGCTAGGGAGGGGTTGAGTTGAAGAATAACTGAAGAAAACTAGTTTTAAGTAGGTACCTTATGTTATGATATGTATGGGAGATGAAATCCCAAAGTTTCAATATAAATACACAACTTTTGGCCGACTTACCCAAGGCTGCCACATGTCCCGCAGTGATTAGGCAGTGCGCATGTCTATAGTAAAATGCACATAACCTTTACTCCAAACTCGTATGGATGAGCAGTTTATTGCATTGCAAACTAGACTCAAATACCTTTAATTTGGTACTTCATAGGACCTATAAATCATTTTTTATTGGTAGATATACCCATTACAAGTAAGGACTTGTACGAGCTTGCTTGAAATAGTCCACCGTAGTGAATCCTTCAATTTGAAATTTTGTTTCAAGTCTCCCTTTCGTCTATAACCTTAGTCTAGCACTTAAAATGGATTAATATAAGTGTCCCTTTGTATAATTATCCATTCACAACCTTATTCTCTTGGTTCATAACGATTCCTTCGCGTTTACGAGTTGCACGCGTATCTTAAGTTTGGGGAATTACAAAATGATTATAGTTTTGGCCTGGGGATTGGGATTTTTTATAATTTGGGTATTTTAGGCTAGTGAATTGATCATAGTTATTTGTATAATTATTTTTAGACCAAGAACAAGTAAAGGCTTTAGAAAATGGGAAGACTCCGGTCCAGTAGAGCTAATTGAGTTATTCAAGGTAGCTTATGGTTATTGTTTTTCCCAATATGCAATATGTGTTCATGTACTATCGCTTAGTATTGTGTGAGCTTGCATGCTTAGGAAATGAGACTGTGAATGTCTAGCTATCTTGTTTCAATTATGTGAAATGAACTGGGTTTGGTTGCTTGTTGGTTTACAAGTGTGATGGTGTTCATTATTTTATTGACTTGTTGGATTGTGTCTGACATTCAGTTGGCTGGGGTATCACACCTGGTACATGTTATATATTGGTTGGCTTGGTACCACGCCTGGTATGGGATATTTATCAGTTGTCTCGGGTACCATGTCTGGTACGGGATTTATAATGGTTGGCTCGGGTACCACACATGGTACGGGTTTGATTTTACTTGCATTGATTATATTATGTCGATGGTTTCATGAGTGGACCGGGTTGTATTCTTGAATTGTGATTATTGCATGATGGTCCATGAGAGGCCGAGTGGTTATATTTAAGTGTGACATTGGTCTTAGTGTAGACCAAGATTGCATGTGAACACGTACGTGGTGTCCTAGGGATCCTTGGTTAGTCTGGGTTATGTAAAAAAAATGTTTGGTGGTTGTTAAACTTGTTACACGTGGTTGAAAGTTAAGGGAAAAACTTATAGTTTAGTCGTATTGTTGGCTTGTATTACGTGTTTACTTCGCTTTACTCAGCTTTAGTTTATTGTTCATATCTTGTTTATTGGAACTGATCGATGATCCTACCAGTACACGATGGTTGTGTACTGATTCTGCACTTGCTTTTCTTTTGTGAGTACAGGACATCTTCTGGCGGCTGACGCATGACCTCAGTTGTAGTTTCGGCGATTTAAGATCCCAAGGGTGAGCTACTCTTTCAGCTGCTATGGTTTCATCCAGTATATTTGTCACGACCAAACTACCGGGCCGTGCGGGCACCTACGCTAATTCACCTATATAGGAGAACCCTTACCACCTGAACCAACAGGTAATGCGGAAAAAGAAATAAATCATGAAATAAAACCCTTTTTAATGCATGGAACTTCCTTTAAAAAAAATTCAGGAAATAAATGATTTAATGAACTTGCGAAAAATATTTACAATATGAGACAGCGAAAAATATTTACAATATGAGACAGGGAAAAATATTTACAATATGAGACAGCGAAAAATATTTACAATATGAGACAGCAAAAAATATTTACAATATGAGACAGCGAAAAATATTTACAATATGAGACAGCGAAAAATATTTACAATATGAGACAGCTCTCCCTAGAACCTAGTCTTAGCCGGTACAAGAGCTACTACAATATGATACAAAAATAAAGAAGACTCAACTCCCACCATAGAAGCAAAAGTAGGAGTTGGTGGAGAGTCACCGTCATCCTGAACCTGTGGAACATCACCAACCCTGCGACCAGACTATACACAAAAATGTATAGCAAGAGTAGAATCAGTACAAACACACGTACTGGTAGGTATTATCGGTCGACCCGAATCCGCTCCTACCATCATATAAGAAAAATAGGGAAAGCATGAAAATAACCAATGAGATTTTCTCTACTAACATCCACTCCTATACGAACCCGTGGTCAGCAACCATATACTATAATTCGAACCACAATCCTTCCCATTCCTTCCGCTGCCAACTCCCTCATTCTCAAGACTTCCGAGTCACACTAACCTTAGACTTCACAAGTCACCTAATCTTAGACTTCCCAAGCCTCACTTATCCTTTACCAATATCCATGTCCACGCCTGGACTTCCCTTCCCTTACCCAAGTCAATTGCCTTGACTAGACATTCAGACTTAACTCAGCTAACTGCCCAACAAAATCACTTGTACCCGTAGTATTACTTACCAGTGTCCGGACACTTCACGGATCTCTAGGACAACTTTCTAACCTGTTTATAACAACTAGAAACTACAACCCCAGACTCTCAGTCTTCCTCCCAATTTACAAACCACATGAAATTCACCTAGCAACCATTGACACATACAATGATAACAATAGAGTTACATCTAAATCCCTTTTAATCAAATAACCCGACCCTCCAAAGATACCCTAACCATACCTAAGTGTTTAACAGGCTATCCCGGTCTACACCAAGACCAACCTTTAGCTTATTAACCCCAAGTAATCCCTGACTGCCATTGACATGCTAAATGACGATAATATATAATTAACTTCCCTTTTTATATAGTCCAGACCCACCCCGGGATCCCCTACCAACATCTAAGTGTTAGCATGACAAACTCCGTCTGCACCAAGACCAATCATAAATTAGAATAATATCCCTGCCTCTCATGGACCATATGCAAATATCATATTTCAAAAAAATAGCCCGGTCCACTCATGGAACCTTCACAAATAATACAACAATGTAATAATATAAACCCGTACCAGGCGTGGTACCCGAGCTAACCAAATAGTAACTTGTACCAGGCATGGTACCCGAGCCAATCGTTAGTATTTCCCGTATCAGGCGTGGTACCCAAGCCAACCGTTAGTAAACATGTACCAGACGTGGTACCCGTGCCAACCATTAGTAAACCTGTACCAGGCGTGGTACCCATGCCAACCATTAGTAAAACTATACCAGGCGTGGTACCCAAGCCAACCAAATGTCACACAGAAATCCATAGTCACAAACAATGAACAATCAACACTTGTAAACCAACAAGCAATAACACCTAGTTCATTTCATAAGACTGATACATGACCATTGGACATTCCTAAATCATTCCCTAAGTAATGAAAACCATACAAATACTTAGACAAAAGTACACAAGCATACAATGCATACAGGAATCAATAACCATCTCCTAAGTTCTCAACATTCCATCCCGGTCTATACTAAAACCAACCCATTACTTAAGTTTAACCATTAAACCCAGTCCACTCATGGGACCATCAACAATTTCAAACAACCGTGTATAATTAGACCTGCCTGAAGACTAACCTCCGGCTTATCATTTAGACACATGTTCGCAGATACATCACTTTTGGACCATTCTTTTAAGGCAGATACAACATGGGGAAGACATCCCCCAACATTGGTTCTTTAATCATTCTAGTTTACATCTACTTTCTTTATATTAGAAACATCCTTGAAACTCCCTTTTAAACTTGTCATTTAACCACCATGGCATTTCCCAGTTCTCCGAACCTTCCCAACGGTCTAAATCCTGAATTTCTAGCATCACATATCACATAATTATTGTAAGCAACCCAAAATATGGCAAACTATCATTCCAACCCTATCATTTTACAATCTCTAAATGACATATACAGCCCGAAAGTATAACTTAATCCAACAATCCAATTCCACCAAAGCCTAGTTCACACATAATCAACACCATAGTCCACCAGACTCCGAGCCCAAAAGCCTAATCATGGATTTTCATTTTCAACTATACAAAGTATAAAGTTTAAACAGGTCTATCTACTCAATATGAAAAACCTAGCCTACCTGGATGCCAAGCAGTTGCGCAGTGTATTTCTGGCTCCGTAAAGGCATTCCTTGATGGATGATGAGTCTGAAATCCGTGGTTTTGCACTCCTTCAGTCAGAATATCCCTTTCCCATGGCTCCCAAGTTTTGGAGCAGCCTAGAAGGGTTTATGGGCAACCCTCATTTGTTTTTGACTAAAGAAGGGAGAATGAGATTTTAAAACCCGTTCCTGGGCTTTCTGGTTCCGTCATTCATCTATAGCGGATGGCCAACCGCTACGGCGGTTTTGCTATAGCGACCAAAATCCTGCTACAGCTGACCAAATTTTTCAGCACGGACGGTCTTTAGTAAAACAGTCATAACTTTTTATTCGGGAAGCAGATTGACGAACGGTTTGTGGCGTTGGAAAGAGGACTCAGAGATCTTTAATTTGGTGTATATTGGGATCCCTAACTCTTAATATTATAGGTGGAATGCTTGTTTAAAGTTGATCCTAGTTCGAACTTATCTCGAAACTAAATCGATAAGGAAGCTTTCAACTTAACTTTGTGCTAGGAGTATTGTAAGACCTTAGTACATACCAAATGTAATATCATACTAAAGAATTACTCCTAACTCTTATTATGAATTTAGGGGCACCTGCATTGATCGCAAATATTTTCAGTAACGACGGAACATGTCATTACAACAGATACCAATTTACCCATCGTTCGTCCCCGAACGATCTCTAAGGCAGAAGGAAAAGAATGAACCAGCCCTTAGAACCTTAACACTCTACCATGAAAATGTAGAAATAGCCTTACACAAACCACCAAATTCTCAAATCCCCCGGGTGTACCCAAGGTCAACCGAAATTTAATTCGATTCTGCTCTGCCAAGGAATTTCTTCCTTCGAGCTGTACGAGACCAGTTAATTTAATCCTTCTCGAATGCCCAAGAAATACGGGGCCTCATTGAAATACGAGAGAGAAAGAATTTCAAACATAACAGACCAAAACTTAATTTCCCCGCTTCGAGGAACCAAAACTCGCTGTGACGACCCAGTCCGCTATAGCCGTCAGCACTCCGCTATAGCGGTAATTTCTCTGCTATAGCGGAGGTCGCAATAGCGATGTGTCAACCGCTATAGCGGTTGACATGATAGAGAATGTCATAAAGTTCCCCAAAAGTGCTCATTTTAAAACACACTTAATTTCCTGACATTTCGGAATAACCCCTTCACGTCAACCCACATACCGAGAGTTCTATTTACCTGAATTTGATTCCAAAAGTCCCTCGGACTCCTTAAGGTCTTGGCTAACGGAAAAACTAGCTTGACCAAGATATAACACCCAATATGCACCCAGATTTCCCTAGACCTTACCTTGCTCAGAATTTATCCGAGACTAGCCTATCCCGAGATTTCTAACTCCTCAACCGAAAGTTTTCTAACCCGAACTCCATCTCGAAAGCTTCCTTCGGGTACTAAGCCCCTCACATATCATAGTATCATCTTACCTTTTCAACACTATGCCCCGAGACACCACGTATCTCTAACCCACGCAATAACAAAAATTTCATTGGAACTCATCCTAGCTTGAGGTTTTCGTCAACTCTCATCTTAGGGGAATCTCTACCTGGGCATTTACACCCTAACCAATGCTATGGGGAGCACATCCTCACCACTCAACGAGTAGTAATATTGGTATTATCATAACCGACCAGAGGGATAACAATGTTCAAGACTCCATTAAATAATCCCACTCCCTCAACTGACCCTACTACTAAGGATCATCCATAATAAACTATTCAAATCACCCTCATGACATAAGCCTATGAGAAATGTCCAACACTAATCAGTCAATTACGGGTCATTTTGCCAAATTCTACATAGGTGACTATTCCCACCAGTGGTAAATCAAAATCTCACCAATACCCTGGGTTATCGTATCTACCATTTTCTCTTATTGCGCATGGATGCTAAATAATTCCTACAATAGCTCGCAGCTCAAATAGCGATTTAAAATGACCCAAGAATGAAAGAAAGAACAGGGGAAAAATAGGACATGGATTATGCCCTGCCCATCCCACTATAGCGATTTGCACACTGCCATGGCAACCCCCAAAATTAGTAGTCCAGAAAATTTACCATTCTCTGAAAAATTCTCTCATTCCCCTTCCCTGTTAACATTGTTTAATCCCGTTAATCCCGCCATCGTCTTAAACAATCCTCAAGACCATTCTTGGCACTACACAGACTGAAACTTAGCATCAATTATCACAATCAACAAGAGGATTACGCAAGCAATTATTCTTAACAATACACTTCTGCTATCAAGCACAAATAACCCCCTAGTTCCCTTGGTTCCCAACCAAGTCTTGACTGTCCTGAAACCGGAGCTTCCCTACATTCCACAATCCCTTTTTGTTCCCTTACCATATATATAAATGGTAAGCCTATACCCGAATATAATGCAAACAGTTCCAGTTAAGGCATATCGCAATTTATCATTTAAAACAATCACAAATTTCAAAGATTGAAATAAATTTTCCTTAAGTTACAATCATGAGTTACCACAAAATTTTCCTTATCGCAGTTTCTGCCATCAAGCATTGATATCCCTTTTCCTCTATAGTTCCTAACCAATCCCGACTGTCCTGAAACTGGAGTTTCCCTAGAGTTGTAAGCCTTGTCCCCTTACCATTTTTACCAATGGCAAGCTCGTTTCTGAAATGTAACACCACTTTACTGACCAATTTAAGTACACATAAAAAGTAATTACCAACCAAACCACACCAATTCAAATTATGACTCCTCCCGGACCAAAATATTCACAGCAAATCAAACAATTGCACACCATACATTTGCAGTTAATCAAACAACATCGATACACATAAGCACAATCTCAAGTCTCAAGCTTAAACACTCAATTAAATCAGTTTCATTACCTTTTATTCGCCTCATGGATGACCGTTAACCGATCCATCCATACCTTTACATAGCCTCCCCAGTCCAGTAGAGCTAATTGAGTTATTCAAGGTAGGTGATGGTTATTGTTTTTCCCAATATGCAATATGTGTTCATGTACTATCGCTTAGTATTGTGTGAGTTTGCATGCTTAGGAAATGAGACTGTGAATGTCTAGCTATCTTGTTTTAATTATGTGAAATGAACTGGGTTTTGTTGCTTGTTGGTTTACAAGTGTGATGTTGTTCATTATTTTATTGACTTATTGGATTGTGTGTGACATTCAGTTAGCTCGGGTATCACGCCTGGTACATGTTATATTTTGGTTGGCTCGGTACTACGCCTGGTATGGGACATTTATCGGTTGGCTCGGGTACTACACCTGGTATGGGTTTGATTTTACTTGCATTGATTATATTCTGTCGATGGTTTCATAAGTGGATCGGGTTATATTCTTGAATTGTGATTATTGCATGATGGTCCATGAGAGGCCGGGTGGTTATATTTAAGTGTGACGTTGGTCTTAGTGTAGACCGGGATTGCATGTGAACATGTACGTGGTGTCCTAGGGATCCTTGGTTAGTCTGGGTTATGTTAAAAAGATATATGTTTATTGTCACTGGGTATTATCGGTGGTTGTTAAACTTGTTACATGTGGTTGAAAGCTAAGGGAAAGACATATAGTTTAGTCGTATTATTGGCTTGTATTACGTGATTACTTCGCTTTACTCAGCTTTAGTTTATTGTTCATATCTTTTTTATTAGAACTAATCGATGATCCTACCAGTACACAACGCACTTGCTTTTCTTTTGTGAGTACATGACATCTTCCGGCGGCTGACGCACGACCTCAGTTGTAGTTCCGATGATTTCAGATCCCAAGGGTGAGCTACTCTTTCAGCTGCTATGGTTTCATCCAGTATATTTGTCATGACCCAACTACCGGACCGTGCGGGCACCTGCGCTAATTCACTTAGATAGGAGAACCCTTACCACTCGAACCAACGGGTAATGCGGAAAAAGAAACAAATCATGAAATAAAACCCTTTTAATACATGGAACTTCCTTTACAAAATTTTAAGAAAAAATGACTTAAAGAACTTGCGGAAAATATTTAAAATATGAGACAGCCCTCCCTAGAACCTAGTCTAAGCCGGTATAAGAGCTACTACAAGATGATACAAAAATAAAGAAGACTCAACTCCCACCGTAGAAGCAAAAGTAGGAGTTGCTGGAGAGTCACTGTCATCCTGAACCTGTGAAACATCACCAATCCTGCGACCAGACTATACCCAAAAAGGTATAGCAAGAGTAGAATCAGTACAAACACACGTACTGGTAGGCATCATCGATCGACCCGAATCCACTTTTACAATCATATAAGAAAAATAGGGAAAGCATGAAAATAACCAACGAGATTTTCTCTACTAACATCCACTCCTATACGAATTCGCGGTCAGCAACCATATACTATAATTCGAACCTCAATCATTCCCATTCCTTCCGTTGCCAACTCCCTCATTCTCAAGACTTCCGAGTCACACTAACCTTAGACTTCCCAAGTCACCTAATCTTAGAATTCCCAAGCCTCACTTATCCTTTACCAATATCCATGTCCACGCCTGGACTGCCCTTCCCTTACCCAAGTCAACTGCCTAGACTAGACATTCAGACTTAACTCGGCTAACTGCCCAACCAAATCACTTGTACCTGTAGTATTACTTACCAGTGTCCGGACACTTCACGGATCTCTAGGACAACTTTCTAACCTGTTTATAACAACCAAAAACTACAACCCCAAACTCTCAGTCTTCCTCCCAATTTACCAACCACATGAAATCCACCTAGCAACCATTGACACATTCAATGATAACAATAGAGTTACATCTAAATCCCTTTTAATCACATAACCTGACCCTCCAAGGATCCCCTAACCATACCTAAGTGTTTAACAGGCTACCCCGGTCTACATAAAGACCAACCTTTAGCTTATTAACCCCAAGTAATCCCTGACCGCCATTGACACGCTAAATGACGATAATATATGTAATTAACTTCCCATTTTATATAGTCCAGACCCACCCCGGGATCCCCTAACAACATCTAAGTGTTAGCATGACAAACCCAGTCTACACCAAGACCAATCATAAATTAGAATAATATCCCGGCCTCTCATGGACCATATGCAAATATCACATTTCAATAAAATAGCCTGGTCCACTCATGGAACCTTCACAAAGGATACAACAATGTAATAAAATAAACCCGTACCAGGCGTGGTACCTGAGCCAACCAAATAGTAACTTGTACCAGGCGTGGTACTCGAGCCAATCGTTAGTATTTCTCGTACCAGGCGTGGTACCCGAGCCAACCGTTAGTAAACTTGTACCAGGCATGGTACCCGTGCCAACCATTAGTAAACTTGTACCAGGCGTGGTACCCATGCTAACCATTAGTAAAACTGTACCAGGCGTGGTACCCGAGCCAACCGAATGTCACACGGAAATCCATAGTCACAAACAATGAACAATCAACACTTGTAAACCAATAAGCAATAACACCTAGTTCATTTCATAAGACTGATACGGGACCTTTGGACATTCCTAAATCATTCCCTAAGTAATGAAAACCATACAAATACTTAGAGAAAAGTACACAAGCATACAATGCATACATGAATCAATAACCATCTCCTAAGTGTTCAAAATTCCATCCTGGTCTACACTAAGACCAACTCCATACTTAAGTTTAGCCATTAAACCCAGTCCATTCATGGGACCATCAACAATTTCAAACAACCGTGTATAATTAGACCTGCCTGAAGACTAACCTCCGGCTTATCATTTAGACACATGTTCGCAGATACATCACTTTTGGACCATTCTTTTAAGGCAGATACAACATGGGGAAGACATCCCCAAACATTGGTTCTTTAATCATTCTAGTTTACATCTACTTTCTTTATATCAGGAACGTCCTTGAAACTCCCTTTTAAACTTGTCATTTAACAACCATGGCATTTCCCAGTTCCCCGAACCTTCCCAACGGTCTAAATCCTGAATTTCTAGCATCACATATCACATAATTATTGTAAGCAACCCAAAATATGGCAAACCATCATTCCAACCCTATCATTTCACAATCCCAAAATGACATATACAGCCCGAAAGTATAACATAATCCAACAATCTAAATCCATCAAAGCCTAGTTCACATAGAACCAACACTATAGTCCACCAGACTCCGTGCCCGAAAACCTAATCATAGATTTTCCTTTTCAACTATACAAAGTATAAAGTGTAAATAGGTCTATCTATTCAATGTGAAAAACCTAGCCTACTTGGACGCCAAGCAGTTGCGCAGTGTAACTTTTGGCTGCGTGAAGGCATTCCTTGATGGATGATGAGTCTGAAATTCGTGGTTTCGCACTCCTTCAGCCGGAATCTCCCTTTTCCATGGCTCCCAAGTTTTGGAGCAGCCTAGAAGGGTTTTTGAAGTAACCCTCGTCTATTTTTGAATAAAGAAGGGAGAATGAGATTATAAAACCCGTTTCTGGGCTTTCTGGTTCCGTCATTCCGCTATAGCGGACGGCCAACCGCTACGGCGGTTTCGCTATAGCGACCTAAATCCCGCTATAGTGGACCAAATTTTTCAGCACGGACAGTCTTCAGTAAAACAGTCATAACTTTTTACTCGGGAAGCGGATTGACAAACGGTTGGTGGCATTGGAAAGAGGACTCAGAGATATTTAATTTGGTGGGTATTGGGATCCCTAACTCTTTATATTCTAGGAGGAATGCTCGTTTGAATTGACCCTAGTTTGAACTTAGCCCGAAACTAAATCGGTAAGGAAGCTTTCAACTTAACTTTGTGCTAAGAGTATTGTAAGACCTTAGTACATACCAAATGTACTCTCATACTAAAGAATTACTCCTAACTCTTATTATGAATTTAGGGGCACCTGCCTTGATTGCAGATATTTTCAGTAACGACGGAACAAGTCATTACAATATTTCTGGTCCTTTGTTTCGGACCCTGATTCTCTTATTTTTGGGGTTACATCCCCGTTCCTTAGACAGTAGTAGATGTTTTGGTATGATGACTTTCAGTTTTTAGGGAGATTTTCCGCGGTTTCTTATTATGTTAGTATTTTGAGGTTGTGAATGATAGTTTAATTTAATGCAATTGGTTTTGAGCTGTTAGATTCCACTAAGTGTTGGGTTATTATTGGTCCTCTCATCCGGGGGTTTCGGGTGGGTGTCACTCACGGCGAGTTGGATTGTGACATGTATAAAGTTGAACAAGTAGACACATGTGTCTTACGTGGTGTCCTACGTGGAAATTCACGTCCTACGTGGTGTCTTACGTGTTTTATGTCATGTAGGACGTGTGTGTCTACTTTTTCAACTTTATACAAGTTTAAAAGCCTACTTGTGGACGCTCAAAGTTGGAGAGCATAGATGTCAACTAAGGTCAAGTTAAAGACAAATTTATGTATAATGCCCACTAGTTTTAATATACACATTTGAGTTAATTATATAAAATTATATGGTGGTAGAAGCAAAATAGAAGTTTCAATGAGATAGACTTGAAATTTTTGAAAGATTAAATCAAATAAAGAAAGAAAAAAAAGGGAAATTATTTATAATTAGAATGCAAAAAGTTCTACAAACAATCACTTAGAGAGACATAACTCAATTTTAAAGATATATGATTTAAATTTCTAACCTCACTTAGAGAGGTGCATTATAAAGTATGATACTTTGAGCTTGAGTTAACATATTTAAGCCGTATTCAATGAATGTCATTATTACTATATAGATGATCTAAGAAGGGAAGCACGAGTTAAGAAATCGGAAACTCCTAAATACGCCCATACCTATATACTTCATTCATATATTTCACTCCCCTTCCATTTTAGTCAAATATATCTTCTCAATTGTCAATCTTCCATTAGTCCGTAGTGGGGTTGAGTCCATAGAGTTAGGACCAGCTCTAGCTTTTTTCTTTCTTTAAAAAAAAAGGAGTTGGAGAGGGGATTACTTTACATGGAACTATTACTGTTCAATAAGAGCTAGAGATTTTTATTTTACTGATAACTATTATGATTAATAATATTTTTTTTTATGTATTACTTAATATGTACATTTTATCTGAAAGAACTTGAAGATTTGTTATTCGAATTCAAATTTTAAAAAATTAAGTAATTTGATCCTGATATTCTGAATCTCATCACATAAAATAGAACCGATGGAGTTACTACTAAAAGGTGAGCTTCGTATAACCTAGAATATAGTCAACGTCACTCTTTCTTGGCTAGTCTAGTAGACTATACTCGCCCATAAAAGTGAGTGGAGGAAGTTGTTAATTAAGCTTATAACTCGTATTATCAACTCGGGACTATATTAGTATAAAACGGCATTATCCCTTTACTAAATCCTCTCTCGCTAATTACCACCATGAACAAGACCTTTTTATTGTTATGTTTTCTTTCTCCAGGTTTGACTTCATAGCGCTCCAAATTAATTAAACAACAGAATTAATGTTCTTCTTAACGGCAAAACATAATTGATTGATCTGTCGATCATATATTGATGTAACAGTGTGAAATCAGATGCACAATGACAATATCATCGGTACAATACAATTATTAAGGACCAAATTAAAGACAATCACAAAAACATATATTAGTACTTAGATAGATGTCCCTATTATATATGATTAGAGACAACAGAACTCTTATTCTGATTTATACCGTATGCATTTGAGCATCCTTCATCTCACCTTTGAGCAATCAGCTTTAGGGCTAATCTTGAAGGGAATATTTTTCACTCCACATTTGCCAGGGAGAGCAGCAGCATTCTTAAAGTTGATACCACTAACACTTGAGGCAGCAATTTTCAAGCAGGAGCAAACGCCCCTGCGGTCCGCCGTGGTCTTGGCGACACCGTAGAGGGACTTGATCCCTCTACAGCAGATCGGCGGCACCTTGCCACCGTTCACTACGTAGCTAAGGCACGGGATTAGCCCGTTGAGCACTGTGCTACATGTGATTGCCGCTTCAGCGCGAGGTGGTGCGGCAATTACAATGTAAATTAGGAGAATTACAATTACAAGCTTTCTCGAGATAGCCATGCCTGCCTGCTACGGTAATGAAACAACTACAAAAGAAAGTGAATAAAATTTTATTTCTCAAAAGGAATTTAATGAAACTCTTTGGTAGTTTTGTTGAAAGGTGATCATGGGCGATTATATATAGGAGTCAAGAATATTAATCGGATACCAAAATATGTTAGAATGTATAGTTTTAAATTCTTTATTGAATATTAGTACAGTTTAACTTATGTGTAAATTGACTATGTACATTATTTAACATCATCATATTATGATTAGTACAAAAATAGATAGTGGTCTAAAGTAATCTTGACCGTTCAAAGTATACTTGGACATTAGTAGTTCTTTTCCTCTTTTTTCAATCTTTTTTTTTCTCAAAAGTCAAAACATTGTTTGTTTATGCATCGGAATGATTTCTTGGTTAGTTTATAACTAAGACGAGTTATTCAAATTTGAAGATGAGTTTGAAAATTTTTTCAAAAGCGAAATTTGTTCGTCACTCACAAAACTTTTAACTTTTTTTCCAGGTGAACTACATGTTTAATAACTTCAATTTTCACATATACTATTTTTTAAAATAAATATTATTCAATTTATGTCTAAATACCTATTGATACTGTAATTTTTTTACACTATCAATGCATATAAATTAAGTATGATTTAATATACTTATTTAATTAGTATTTAAGAATTTAACTTATGTACATTTCTAAGGTTTAAAATTATGTTTAACTTAAGTGGAGGTAGGCTACTTCGAATTTCAAATTAAAATTCTTTTTAGCATTTAATATAAAGATCAGAATGTTCTTAGAATCTAGGAAGGTAAAGCTTTTTATTTAGTATTAGTATATTTAACTAAATTAGATCATTCGGAATCTACTAGTAATTTTTTAAAAAAGAAAATTATATAGGCATTTGGATATTACTATTTAAAACCAAAAATTCACATAGCTATATGAACATAAAATTCTATTTTCCTAACAGTGCTTGACCATATTCTCCATCATCCTTTTTGCAGGAGTACATTTTGAATATAACAAAGCATTATCATTTATAGCACTGATGCAACTTTTTTCTCATCCAAAAAGAAGTTTCTAAAAGTAATTAATAATTAATTACTTGATTTCTTCCACTACTTAATTAGTGCTGCATTTTTTATATGGTGGCACTGGCACCATGTTTTCACCTACCAACTCAGGTTAAGAGTGTCAAACGGACCGGTTCGGTTCAACACAGCCCATGAAAGAAGAAGTTCGCCGGTCTTCGGGTGTGGGCCGGTCCGGTCCTGCAGAAATGGGCCGGTCCGGTCTGGGCTATTTTGAGCAAAATGCTCAGCCAGCCCAGCCCAGGACCGTGACCCACTATGAGAAAATTTCATAAATACCGGCCCAACTGAAAATAATTGGACCATTATATCAATACTTATGCTAATTACAATTCATACCGACTATTTAAATGTCAAGTAAAAAAAAACGCTGCTCCCTCTGTTTCTCCTTCTTTTTCTTTCCCTCTTTCTCTCTCTCCTTCTGTTTCTTTCCCTTTTCTCTCTTTCTCCTTCTGTTTCTTTCCCTCTTTCTCTCTGTCTCGCATGTCTCTTCCTCTTTCTCTTTTCTCTTCCTCTCGTTCTCAGTCTCTCTCCCTTTCTTTTTCAATTTTTCTTTCCCTCTTTGTATTTTGTATTGTCATCTCTCTCTTCCTCTTTATATTTTGTATTTTTATTCCCTCTTTGTTTCTTTTTCTTCTTTCGAATATAATTATATCAATGAATACAAATACAATTAGTATTAACGAAATACAATTTATATTCAATTGTATCAACGAATACAAATAAAAATTCGTATCTACAAATAGAAAATACAATTCTTATTAATGATGAATACAAATACAATTCATATCAACAAAATACAATTTGTATTCAATTTGTATCAACGAATACAAACACAATTTGTATCTACAAATAGAAAATACATTTTTTATCAACAACGAATACAAATACAATTTGTATCAATGAAATACAATTTGTATTTAATTGTATCAACAAATACAATTCAATTTGTATTTACAAATAGAAAATACAATTCTTATCAACGAATACAATTTCTTTTTCTCTACTCCTTGTATTATACATATCTATCATATATAAATATATCAACGTGAATCAATGAATACAAAATACAAGTATCAAATATACTTAAGTTTATTGATATAATACAATATATAAATTGTAAAAAAGGTTCCATGTAGAGAAAAAGAGAGAAAGAAATAGATGAAGGGAGAGAGGCAGCGAGAGAAAGAGGGAGAGGGAGAGAGGGCAGCGAGATTGGAGAGAGAAGGAGGAGAGACAGAGAGAGAGATTAGGAGGATGTAGGAGAGTGGCGAGAGAGGTAGTATAATGGGTAGAAGAGGCTACAAATGTATATACCAATAGTTTTGACTAATTGGCAAGGAACGTAACTGATTTAAACTATAGGTATGAAGCGTAATTAGGCCTCTAATATTGGTGTGTTATGTAATTTTCCCACCCACCACTATTTACCCGGGTTAATCCAGTTCGGTTCGGGTTCACTAAATGGGCCTTTCATGGGCCAGGTTTGGGGGCCAATCCATGGGCTCCACCTTTTTTTTTTAATTTAAAATTTAAAAATTGAGTTCTAATCTTGTAATGTAGTGTTATCAATTTTAAAGTGTGATATATCATTTTAAATTTTAAATTTTAAATTTATATTTTATAATCATATAGTGTACTAGTGTTGTAGTATTTTATATTTTATAATCATGTAATTTGAAATTCAAAATTTTAAAATTTAAAATTTCTAAGTCCAAACACTCCAAACTTCAAATTTCAAAGTTAAAGTTCAAACTTCAATGCATTGAAAGTTGAAATTTCAATTTTCAAAGTTGAAATTTGAAATTCATTTGGAAATTCAAATTTCAAATCTTTCTGTCTTCTCAAAATATTATTCATCTATAAATAATACTACATTCTTCTTCATTTTTCACACAATTCTCACACATTTTCTACTTTCTACTTAATTCATGTCTATCATTTTATTTTAAATTTTAAGTTTCAACTTGATTTCTTTCATCTTTCGAAATTTTCATGGATAATAATCCACCTCCATTTCCACCTCCACCTCCACCTCGTCAAAGAAGAAAAAGACCAATTTTGCTATGGAAATATTTTCACAAACTAGATAATCAAGTTCAATGTAAAATTTATGGTAAAACATTTAATTTTTCTGATATAATGAGCACCGGTATTATGTTTAGACATTTGAATCACGAGCACATGGATGAAATTTGAATGTACTTAGTTTGTATATTTTTAATTTCTAATCATATAATGATAGCAATTTAAGTTTTTATGTTTTTAATTTTATCAATTTATGTAAGTTTGTATGTTTTAATTTAAATTTAAGTTATAACTTTGTATGCTATCAATCTAGCTTCTATACCTTGTGAATTTGATTTTCAAAAATATTAGTTGTTGATAAATATCTAAATCAATTAAAAAATTTAAAAAAATTATAGTGTAATATTATTAATTTTAAAATTTAAAATTTGAATTTGATATATATTGGTAGAGATATATTTAAAATTTAAAAATTTTAAATTCAAATTTCTAAGTCCAAACACTCCAAACTTCAAAGTTAAGTTCAAACTTTCAATACATTGAAAGTTGAAATTTTAAATTTTAAATTTCAAATTCATTGAAACTTGAACTTTAAAATTCAAATAATATACATATAATATATATGTTAAATATTCACAGTATATACTAACTATATGAGTATATGTAAAATATATTTAAAATAGATGATATACAAGAATTAAAATTTAAATTTTATGGGAGAAAAAAATAAAAAATGCAAAGACTCAATGAGTTTTTGACTTTATTAATAATATATTGATTGAAAAATGAAATTGAAATTCAAAGGTTACAAATACTTTTCTCTAACTTCATAAACTAAAACTAGAAAATAAAAATTTAATAGATAAATTGAGAAATCTACATATTTTGAATCAATTTTTCTAATTCCTCCGTATTAACATGACAGGAATGGGATCATAATTTTCAAAATCAACAACTCCATACGCTGGACTTGATTGTGTTGAAGGATCTCCAATTGACATTATTTCTTCAAGTGGTTCTTCTTCATCCGGTTCAATTGTCATTCCTTGATTTCTTCACTCCGCTCTAATTCAATCTCTGAGGCAAACTAAAATATTCATGGCATTGTTTCCTAATGAGTGTCGATTGTCTCCGAGCTGCTGCCGTCCTTGACTAAATGCGCTTTCTGATGCAACGGTTGACATTGGAACATTTAGCACATCTTTAGCCAATGTTGAAAGTACAGGATATTGTCTTTGATTGCTCTTCCACCACTCTAGTGTTAGAATTTGATTTTTATAGTCCTCCACGGGCGATCTCAAATATAAATTAAGTTCATCGTGATTTATGCTTCTTTGCGTTGTAGGTTGTAATCTTGATCAAACAGATAAATTAGTTACACCATAAGCAGGCACACCTTGTGTCTGTCTTTTGGAAGATGATGGTTCGTCCGAAGGATGAGATAAAGGAGTATTATGAGTCGGTGTAGCATTATTAATTAAGGTAACATAATGATTAAAATAAATTTTCCATGTAAATATTTGCATTAATAGTAGCATTAGATATAGTAGGTACTTCATCATTCTTAATTTCTAAATTTTTATAAATCATAGCAACAAATTCACACATATTAATAAATTTTATATATGGATTTAAAATAGCACCAACTAAGTAAATAAGTAGAATCGAAAAAAAAAATTAAATTTTTCGATCATTTTAGTGATAGCTTCCGAGTAACCTCTTTTAAGCTTATATTCACTAAGCAATATAGAGAGATCGGCTATATAAGCTAAAATATTAGAAGCAGTAGGATAATAAGCACCGAAAAATTCAACAGTAGCTAAATAAAATGACTGTAGAAAATCAACAACTTCTTTAATTTTCTTCCTATCGGCTTCTTGTGACATAAGTTCAGGAAACTCGCTAGCATATTGGTTAAAAGTCATAGTAATAGGAACTTTATAAATATAGCAAGTATTTAAAAAATTAAAAGTAGAATTTCACATAGTGTCTATTTCTTCAGGCATTAATCTTGGTCTAAGATTATTGTCTTTACATTTTCTTTTAAATTCAGTAAGTCTAAGCTTTCTATTATTTCCTTGAATAAAGCCAACTGCATGCCTAATTTTTTCAATCACAAGTTCAATAAAATCAAGACCATCTTTTACAATTAGATTGTATATATGATAAGCACATCTAAGATGAAAATTTTTTACACACGGAGGAGAAAGCATAATTTTTAAATCATCAACATCAGCGGTGTTGTTAGATGCATTATCAAAAGCTATACATAAATTTTTTTCATTAAGACCATAATAATCTGCAACCAGTGAGATAGATTTAGAAATAAAATATGCAGTATGCCTACGATCTTCATCATATCGAAATGCCAAAATACGTTTTTGCATGACAAAATTACTATCTATCCAATGACAAGTAATTGTTAAATAATTATTTTTATTAACCGCACGATCAAGATCAGAAGGGAGAGAAACTCTACATGGAAGATTTGTTAATAACTAACGTAAATAAAATGCATATTATCCGTGTCGTCTAAAAATATCTGATTGACAAGTACTTCTAGGAATACCGGTAAACATTAGGTTATAAATAGATTGTATATAATGAACAAAAGCATCAGAAGAAGCAAATGTGAAAGGCAAACAACCCAATGCTATCATTTTCACTAACTCTTTACGATCTTTCTTTTTATTATACGTCTCAACTAATTTACCGGTATGTGGGTTCATTTTAGTTTGTCTTTGTTTTTCACCAGCCCCACCTTGTTTTAAAAGTTCTTCCCAACCTATATGATCGGTTCTCAAATATCTCATCAATTGAACCGTTCCCCCAGCATTACCCCCGTTCTTATGCTGATATTATTTATGACAAAGATTGCATTCAACAAGAGTTGTTCCGTCTAATTTAGTATGAAAATGCCATGCAACACTAGTTAATTTACGGGGCTTTCTAGGCCGTGGAGAAAGATTAGGAGTACGAGATTGAGCATTATCAATAATGGGACTAGTGGATTCATCATCAGCAGCAGCATCGTCATTATTATTATTATTATTATTATTATTATTATTATTATTATGTACACTTACGTCAACTTCATTTTCTTCTTCAATTCCATAATTTTCTTGCGCCTCAAAATAATTCATATAATGTGCACCCACATGAATATCTCGTTCTCCTATCTCACTAGGTGATGGTGGAGGCACACGAGAATAATTATTTCTATCGCTTGTACTACCTCTACCAGAAGTGATTTTTTTCGTACTACCACTACTACTTTCGGGACATAAATTTTTAACACTTTTACCAAATTGTCTTACTTTATCCATTTTATAAATTAAACTAATAAATATTAAAAATACAAAATTAATACAAAAAGATATTCAACAAACAATATACTAATTAAAAGTAAGAGATGGAACGATTATACCAAATTATCGGAGACAAAGAAATAATTAAGCAACCATAAATTGATCAATTGCTTGAACTTCCTTGAACTTGATATTGTTAATAGCAAAATAATAAAATAATATTCTGATATTGCTAGAAATCAAGAGTGAAATTTGAGAGAGAATTAGAAGTACTTTTTAATAAAAATGATGAAATTTAGAAGGTATTTATATATGAAAAATGGGTGAATTTTTTAAAATGGGGAAGAAAGGAACGTTGGCCCAAACGGCATTGTAACCCAACGTTCAACAAGTTGAATTGAAGGCCTGAAGTGAATTGTTGAATGTTGTCATGTTGATTGACAATTCAACATAGCCTGAAAAGGCTATTATAGGGCCAGGCGGCGGCAGGCCTAGGTGACAGACGACCCATTAAACAAACGGCCTCCAAATATAATTTTTTTTTTAATTAACCGGGCTGGTTTGGTCCGGTGCACCGTGGGCCATGTCCGATCTCAGATCTGGACCGATCTGCTGGGTTGTTAGGCCTGGACGGCTCAGCCCATGAACCCGGTCCCCCCTTTCGGTCTTCATCAGCCACAGTTCGATTTCGTATTTGGACCGGTCTAATCGGTCTGGTCCGGATCTGACCGGCCTAGTTGACAGTCTTAACTCAGGTTGAAGATCAACATGTCAATCATTTTGACAAACTCAAAATTAGTTTTTAATTCCCTCCAAGCCATTTTTCTTTTTCTGTTATCTCTAGTTATTTTAAGATTGCAAGAATTGCCACCGATAAACAAATAGAGTTTTCAAATTTTCTTTCGAGTATTATGGACAAAAAAAAGAGTATCCAAGATATATACATTATTTGATAGGTTTCTCTAGCTTGGGAAAATTCTATGAAAATTCTACGGTTATTAATAGTTTTTTTTTGTTGCAAAAGTCTTAATCTTGATTCTGCTCATGGACCTTGATTCATTGAATAATAAAAGAAGAATTACACATACTTTTCTGATGTTTCAGCCGATCATAAGATATTGTTCCTTCGTGGACATTCGATAAAATTGAAATGATACAGAGAAGATTAGTATGATGATGCGCAAAAATGACACACAAATCGCGAAATGGTTCAAATTTTAAAAAAAACTCATAAGATATTCTTTCTTTGAGGTTTATATGAGCTTCCCTTCTTTTTCGTTCTTTGTGGAATAAACTATGTTATAATATTGATCGAATGCATCAACAATTTCTTAAACTTATCGATAAATTTTATTTAAAGATTAAAATTGTGAGTACATGTTTCAATTTGGCATCGTAATCTATGATAAAATGTTCATGTTTACCCTCAAAAAGATATAGTTGAATTTGTAAGTGAAGTTTTAAGGATAAGAAGATCGAATTGGTCAGATATGACAAAATAATAAACAATGCAGAAAATAAAGAGTACTCCCTCTGTCTCAATTTATGTGGCTTTCGAGATTCAAACATGTTTATTTTTTACCGTAATTTTTTTATATATCTTTTAAATATTTTGAATTGTCAATTATTGTGACTTATAGTACTCTTTACGTAGTTTCAAGTATATAAATTTTATTTCCAAAAATTGAAGATTTCATACTCAAATTCATGATCAAACTTAAGTTGTTTGACTCTCGAAAAATTAAAAGTGCCACATAAATTATGACAGAGGGAGTAGTAATTAAACAATTGAAATATAGAGATTGATATGACCTGAGTTGGGTAAAGCCAAGTGATCCGTATTGATGAATCGTAGCTGACACAAATTAATTGAGCAAAAGTTGAAATGATAATTATATCCTTTGATGATTCGTGGTGTTATTATAAGGAATTTTTTACCAAAGTAAGCCATTATGTAAATTAATTTATCAAAATAGTACATTTTTTGAAACTTTACAAAACTAGTAAAAACGTAGTTGGTAGTAACGTTTTAGATATTATTTTATTCAAAAGATAGAATTCAATGGGAAAAGAGAACAATGGTTAACAGCGTCAAATATAAAACGTTACTGATAGTAACATTTTCGGAGTAAGTTGTAATTTTTGCCTACGTCAAGAAACAGCCCCTCGATTGCGGTTAAACAAGTATATACGTTACTGCGAGTAACGATTTAATTAAATTAAACAAAACCCCATTCGCATGGCCAAAAAACCCTTGTTGCTTTGAATTTTTGACCCACGCCGCAACCGTTGCCGAAAAATGCTGATTCAGGGCGCTATTTTCATGAAATGCCTCAAATCATAGCTGAGGAACTTTTAAAACTTTGTATTGTTGGCGATTTTTCTTGTAAAAGTCGATCGAAAAGCTTTGAACGGAGTGTTCTTCTGTGATTGAGTTATTTTTTTTCACACACTAGTATCGCAGAAGGATCCTTTGAATTACGTTTCAAAATTTCAGTTTCTAGATTAGAAGATAATGATTTGTGAATATGTTGTTTCCCTTTCTGTTAAAAAAAGCATTTTTTATTTTTGTTTTTCACTTTGATGAGGATATGAAGTTCTATCTATGTTGTAGAAATTTGTTGTGTAAGGGGATCCAATTTCTTCAACAGCTGCAATTTCTATTGGGTAATTTATATATTCTTAACTGCAATTTCTATATGGTAGTTCTATCTCTATCCCTTGAATTTGGTTGTTTTATTGTACCATTGATGTTCTTTTACTGATAGTCCTTGGTTATGTATTTGAAAGAATCCATTTTCCATAAAGGTCTAACCTTGTTTTGACTTGAATGCTTTTGTTAGCTTAGCTTAGCACAATTGATAAATAATATTTGGTAGATAGAATAGAGATTGTGATTTTCATTTGCCCCGTAAATGGCTGGTGCTGGCCTGTATGTCCTTGTGACATTGTTGACCGGCCCTCTATTATATTCTTAACTGCAATTTCTATAGGGTACTTCTATTTGTACGTTTATGTTCATTATAGGAGGAATCTACATCATGAACTTGATCTACTCATTCATTTCATTAACCTTATTGACATTTTTTGCCATTGTTAGATTTTAAATCTAAAAGCTTTGGTCCTGGGAAGGGTGCAATATTGTTTTAAACTCGAACAAAGGTACTTGTTGTCAAGATATTGTATGTACAGCCTTCCTAGGCAGGGTCATCTTGATACTTGTGGGCTATGAACAAGCTACCAGTTGACAGTGCAATACTATGTATCGTGAACTTGATTTGCTTTGATAGTTTTGTTTACTATTTTGAAAATATTCATTTGTGTATAGGAATTTTCTTTGATGGCCGATAATAGTGCATATCAATTGGATTCTGGACCACTTGACTCATCTGTATTAACTGAACAACACACCCATAGATCACGGGATAATACATACAGAGATAATAGTCAAGATTCTTTTTGCCCTATCAGAGATAATACATACGCCTTTTCTATCCTTTATCACATGTGCGCTCAAATTCCTAAAAAACCACTTCCATGCCTCTTTCGACTCCTTGTCAACAATAGAAAACGCTAGAGGAAGAATGTTATCATTTCTATCAATTCCAACCGCAATTAATAACTTGATCTCATATTTACCATACATATAAGTTCCATCTACAGAAATAACAGGGCAACACATTTGGAATCCATCAATGCATGGCTTGAAAGCCCAAAATACAAACTTGAAAGTTTTTATCTCTGGTGAACTCATAGACTCTTCGTGTTTCCATTCCACAATTATTCCATGATTAAAATGCTGAAAAGCTGCAAAAAATTTAGGTAGCTCACTAAATGATTTTTCAAAGTCATCATATACCAATTCAAATGCACGTTGACGCCCAAGCCACACTTTTCTGTATGTCACTTGATGACCAAATTTTTCATGAACCTTCGAAATGACATCTACCACCAAGAACTTAGGATTTTTTTGAATTTGGTTTAGAATCAGAGATGCAATCAAATTGGTATTTAGGTTGGCGTAACCTCTGGAAAGCCCTTCAGTCTCACATCTATGATTATCAATATACTTTCCTATTTTCCAAAGGTTATTTCCAACCTTTCGGCCTCGAAGAAATCACAAGCAGCCTAATAAATTTTAAAATTTGCATCTCACAACTCATAGACTCTTGGTTGACGTTACCACCTTGAACTCTTTATTCTTGTGCAAACTCCAAATTGTCACAGTCCGTTTTAATTTTTCTTTACTACTAAAATACATACCTTTTTCCAAGTCCTTTTTGGCATCCTCAGACCAGACTGAACAACATTCCATCTCAGATTCACATGTAGAGATAAAAATGTCTTCCTCATTCCCCAATGTCCTAAAATAGGGTATATCATGATTTTGTATTTCAGACACACCATGACCATCTTGATTATGAAGATCGACACTTATATTATTTTGAGAAAAATCTCCAATTTCATCGATATCTTCATCAGTTTCACTCTCATCATCATCACTCTCATCATCATCCTCCGAAGGTTCATCTTCCTCAGAAGCTTCATCACTAATTTCGACATTTACATCATTATACAGATCAACATTGGCCTCGTCTTCTCTGTGAAAAAAAGAAACATATTAGTTAAATTCTAACAAGATTTTAAGATATAAAAGCTTATTTTAATAACGACGATTTGTAATCTAGCAAGTTATTTCTCTACTGTTTTCTAGTTAAATTCAGTAAAATAGTGTTTTACCTGGCCTCATATTTCCTGTGGTTACTATCAATATGTCTTTGGCTACTTGAGCCTTCGTCAAATGATCGACGACCACGCATTGACAATTGTTGAAATGATGATTGAATAACCGGTTCTGCAAAATGAGGCTGACTGACCGTGGCAAATCCATAATTTTCAGCCAATAGATTCATGTGATAACCATGATGACCACTAATTTGAAATACATCATTTTGATTGGTAAATTTGGTCTTTACATACATCTCCAAAATATTTATATCAATTTTATCCGCAAATTTTTGAGGTATGGCAAAAAATTATAGCAAAGATTGGTCATTCTCAATTTTAAACTCAATGAACCTTGTATTGTTTCCTTGAAATGAATATGGATATTTTTCAGAAATATTCATCTGAATATTTTCACTATTTGTTCCCATTTTCTCAATCAACAATCAAATCAATTCAACATAGTTCGTTGAAGTAGACATGCTAATAATCGTTCTAGCACATTCAGTATACCTGAATCCGTTCATTTCAGGAATTATTTCGCCACCCCAATACAAAGCAACCATCACATCATGTTCAAAATTTGTCATTTTTATTCCTACACGCAAAAAAATAAGTATTTTTTTCTAGTTAATAAAATAGAAAAAAAAATCTTAGAACTATAATAAAATCTTAACATATTACATGTATAGACTTGACTTATTTAAGTCATACCTGTTGAACTTTTGTAGATGTTGTTTCAACAATGGGGAACACAAGCAGAAACTTTGATAAAAAATGTTGGAATGTGTTGAATATTTGTTGCAACAATGTTTTTTTTTTATAATCATCCGTGGTCAGTTTGAAAAATGGAGGAATATCACTTTAAAAGAGAGTCGTTACTGGCGATTACGTTCTAAAATTAAAACGTGACTGCCTGTAACATTTTATAAAAAAATTTGCAGGATTCCAAAATTTGCAGGGTTCGATTCCAAATTTGCAGGATTCGATTGTTCGTGACTGGATTCTAAAGATTCGTTACTACCGGTAATGTTTTAGCCTTAAAACGTGACTTGGAGTTACGAGTTTAAGATCAGTCAATAACTGATTTATTCCATGCTGGCAGAGTTCGTAAGTCGTTATTTGCAGTAACGAATTAATTAAACGTTACCACTGGTAACGTTTTAAGTCCGTTTACTCCATCAGATTTTTGCTTTTTCTCATTGAATTCTTTTGAATAAAATAATATCTAAAACGTTACTATCAACTACGTTTATACTAGTTTTGTAAAGTTTCAAAAAAATATACTATTTTGGTGAATTGATTTACAAAATGGCTTACTTTGGTCAAAAATTCTATTATAAGAGTCCGAAATTGTCTAGTCTCATATACTACTGGTAAATGACTTGTGCAAAAGTTGTCTCTCCTTGGACTGTTAGCTCTCTTTTTCTAACCAAAAAAAAAATACTTATCTAGATTCACGTGATACATAAGCAATAAGTGTGTCTCACACACAATTGGTCTTATGAATGCGGATGTTCACAAGACATATTTGTCGAGTAGGAACATCTTCTCAGAGTTGAACAGTCCGATTTACACATGCGGCATTTCATTGGATCGGTATTTCAAGAAATGATTTTGTGTTGGTTTCGTTTAGTCTTTCAAATGAAGTGTACGGAGAGATACCCTTGCCAGTGAAAATATTAAGCTTGAAGGACGACATCACTATTGGCATTTCAGTGTTGAGAGGAATGCTTAGTGTTCATACTAATTCTCTTCATTGGAGGAAGGATTCTATTAATTTATGGGTATTGAAAGAGTATGGTGTCAAGGAATCTTGGATTCCATTGTTAACTATAGCAGATCCTTCGATTTCTACTGTTGTACCGAAATATAGGTTTGGGGATGGTGAAGTGCTATTCTGGTGCTGGCTTTCTCAACGTTCTGGGAGTGTGTTTATGACACCCAGTGGACCATTTGTACCATGGCCTCGATGTGTTACCATTCAGGATGGACATGCTTTCACAGAAAGCTTGATTTCTCCAAAATCACTTATTAGTTTCTTAGGTATGATTGAGGCACTTTTTTTTTCTTTATCTGTTATCATGTTACAACTCTCGTATTCTTATTAGTTTATCTATTACTCACTAGTTTACCTGGACAATGTTTTTGGAGCACAGTGCCATATTTAGCTGGCAGGGCAGGGGGGCAACAAATTAATACTAGCAAATATCTTGGAGAAGTGTTCCTCTATGCATCATGTGGAGTGTTTGGCTTGAAAGAAATCAGATATGTTTGAATGGAGAAAAGCAACATGTATATCTTTTGTTAAATATCGATGCTTACAGAAAGAATCTATATGCATTGTGCAAGGAACAGAGGTTCTCAGCTTGTTGAATGTGGGAAATTCAAAAGAGTGTATTTGCTTCTAATATCAGCAGGAATCAAATTTGTTTTTAATGTTCCCTATCATAGTAATTGAAATTTGCACAAAAGATAACTCCAATATATTTATCCTTTATCGCCGGTTGAGAATGTACAAAAACTTGATTGCCCTTCAAGCTCTAAAAGTGCAGTCAATTGTTCTTGCAATGGCTTGGTTATTATCCTTTTTATTGATAAAGTTTGTGATAAGCGCTCCATACTTATGCTTCAATACTACGATCCAGAATTTCCACTGCCAGGTGATTATTGTTTGGGATTGGGTTATAAGATCCTAAAAATTCGCAATGGCATAGATGGTGATAGCAAAGAACCTGGTGAAATTCTCGCGTTGAAAAGTGATTCCTAGAGAAAATATTAATAAACATCCTGGTTGAATTTGCAGTCAGGTGTCTGGAATGGATTCCACTTTGGCATTTATAAATGATGCATTTCATTGGATCGATAGTTTGGAAATTATTTTTAGATTTCAAGAACTTATTCTCTGGTTTCATTTCGTATTTTATGTGAAGTGTACGGAGAGATACCGTTGCCATAGCAAATATTACACTTGAAGGGCAACATCTTTATTGGTGTTCCCGTTTTGGACAACTTCCTGCTACACTGGGTATGTTGTTGTTGATTGAAACTGTAAAGAAGCCCAACAGACGAGGAGGCAATTGTACCTTTTAGAGCTTAGAATACAAAAGGCCATAAAGGCTTAGATACACCACTGCTAGACATGCATTTGTATCATTATTTCCATGTGATTGTCATTCCTAAATTACAAAAATTTGAAGACAAAAAGAACTGAAATGAAATCAGTAATCTTTCACTCTTCATTTTCATTGGAATTGTCCTGCTCAATAAGTCAATATCACCACTCACCAGTAGGACCAGTGACCTCACAGGCTACAGGCATTAACCAACCGACTCCCACGACAAAATGCCACTATATCAGAATCGCGAACCATTTTGAGATGTCAAAATATACGCAGTAAGCATACCATCCAATGGCAGATGTGTACATGATCTACTTGTGTAGATGCCAGTGACCACATAATCTGATGGACGACAAACCAATGTAAACTTTGGGATATTTATACGCACTGAATTAACTTTGCAGATAAACACAGAAAGAAACTCATGTATCAAGATACAACAATAATCACTCATCACCTCGCCAATAGACTACATCTATTGGTGTAACTGCAAGTTTCATCATCAGCCGAAATGCTCATAGTGCTTTATTGCCACTGCTGCTTTACCTCTGAATGTCAAAAAGAAGCTACGTGACTGCCACTATAAAAGCTTCCATCCACCAGTCACATCATCTATCATCTTAGCTGGACCAAGAATAGCCATATCGATGTCCTTGATTTAGGGGCAAGTTCAATGTTCGTTTGCCCTTTCTTGCATCATCTTCACAATCAGTTTGTACCACCACCTTCCGTTCAACACATCTCCCACCTGTTTATGGAGCTTCTTGTAGAGACCCAAAGTTGGATGTGACTGCATTAGTAGTTATCTTCATTTTCCCATCTTCCAAGTCATTCCTTAATCCAAAATACATTTTGAAATCACAAAACCTAAAGGTGTTTGTTCTTCCAGGCAAAATGTTGTTTGACCCCTTTTTTCTTTCTCTGATCAACTACTGTTTCAGTGTCAAGCAGAACGTCACAAGATACCTAGCAAAAGGGATCCTGGCCCGAGTAAGATCCGCTCAAATATCCACCTGTAATCTGCTTGGAACCAAAACTGCACCTGAGTGACGATTCATTGATAACTCTAGACTCTAGAGTCTAGTCCTTCGGATGAAGCTACTTAAAACCCAACTTTTCCGGGAGGAAAAATATATGTCTGTGTAATGCTATTTAGTATTATACCAACACGCCAATTCTTGTTTCTTAGGTGAGTGCAGAGCTCATATCCGTCTTCCATACTTGCATGTAGTAACAAAACACACCTGCATCATTTGTGAATAAAAAATCTAAAAGAAAATTAATCCAAGTAAAATAAGTAACAAGGAAATTCAAGATTAGCAAGTGCACATCCACTGACAGCCCAACAAAAGTCACAATTTTTACATTTCTTTTACCATTTGGTTTCTATAAACAGTGGTTAAATCTACTTATCAGGTAAACACTTTTATTAGATGAACATCCAGCACTAGGAGAGTACACCCTCCAGAAATACAATATGGGTCAAAGCTGCTATGTGCTAGTAAATTCTACTCCCTCCGTATCAATTTGTTTGTCTGGTTTTGACTTGACACGGAGTTTAAGAAAGTACAGAGGACTTTTGAATCTTGAGGTCTTAAATGAAAGATATATGTAAAATGTACCAAAATATCCTTTAATCTTGTAGTCCTAAACATGCCACGTGGAAAGTTAGAATTAATGAGTTGCAAAAAAGGAAAGAGACATTCTTTTTGAAACTGTTAGAATTATGCTTTTGAACTGCAGTAATTTTATTTTACTGCTTTAGTTTTTTGAATAAATCCTAGTTACTAGTTGGTTAACTAGATTTTCCTATTTATTAGTAATTAGTTAGTTAAAATATATTTTGCAGAGATATTCTAGACTAGTTTATTATTACTTTTTTACTGCTTTTGTTCTTATAAATGTAGAGTTCAACAAAGTTGAATAAAATAATTTCCTTTGACAACACTGCATTATTTTTTCTCTAAGTTTTTCTTTGTTATTTTCCTGCTTTCTTTGCTAAAAAGCCAACAATTGGTATCTAGAGCCATTTTCTTGAGAGATCTGTGAGTGAAAGATGAATTCTGAAAATATTTTTTCTCAGATGGCTCCTCCTGTCTTTGATGGTGAAAATTACCATCTCTAAGTAGTAAGAATGGAGACCTATCTTGAAGCTTTAGATCTTTGGGAGGCCGTAGAAGTGGATTATGATGTTCTTCCACTACCCAATAATCCCACGGTGGCCCAGATCAAAAGCCAAGAGAAAAATAAAATCAGAAAATCAAAGGCAAAAGCAATTTTGTTTACTGGTGAGTCTACAACAATTTTTACGAGAGTTATGGCTCTCAAATCAGCAAAAGAAATTTGAGATTATCTGAAAGAAGAATACACTGGAGATGAAAGAATACGAGGCATGAAAGTATTGAATTTAATAAGGGAATTCGAGTTGCAAAAGATGAAGGAATCTGAGACCGTCAAAGAGTACTCAAACCGACTTCTTAGCATTGTTAACGAGGTAAGATTGCTTGACACTAATTTAAAGATTCAAGAATTGTTGAAAAAATTCTTGTTACGGTACTAGAGAGATACGAAGTATCCATTACTACCTTGAAAAATACAAAAAAATTGTCTAAGATCACCTTGGTAGAATTGCTAAGTACATTGCAGGCACAAGAGCAAAAGAGGCTTATGAGGCAAGATGGCATAGTTGAAGGAGCATTAGCAGTCAGTCACAAAACTCAAAGCAAAAGTAATTTTTGAAAAATTATCTACCTTGTCAGCACTGTGGCAAAAAAGGTCATCCTCCATTTAAATGTTGGAAGAGGTCAAATGCACAGTGCAGGATCTGCAACCAACTTGGTCATGAAGCTGTGATTTGCAAAAGCAAATATAAAAAGATGAAGCAGATGCACAAGTCACCAACGAAGAAGAAAAAGACCACTTATTTATGACAACTTATTTTTCAACCAAGAAATCTGATTTTTGGATGATTGACAGCGGTTGTACAAATCACATGACATAGGACAGAAATCATTTTAAAGAGTTCATGTCTATGGAAAATAAGAAAGTCAGAATTGCGAATGGTGAATATATTCTTGCAAAAGGAAAAGGGCCTGTTGCAACTAAAACAAGTTCAGGTACAAAAATAATTTCAGATGTTCTTTATGTGCCTGATATTGATAAAAATTTGTTAAGTGTTGGTCAGCTAATGAAAAAAGAAATTAAATTATTATTTGGAGACAACTATTGCCGAATCTTTGATTTCACTAAGCAGGAGATTTTACAAGTTGAAAACTTCTCATTTAAACTAGCAGATGCACACAAGCCTTGCAAGACCAAAGATGAATTGACAAATTTGTTCATGAGGTCAATTCCAACCAAGTCTAGAATCTGCAGTTCCTCAAGCAAGGAGGACTGTTAGAATTATGCTTTTGAACTGCAGTAATTTTATTTTACTGCTTTAGTTTTTTGAATAAATCCTAGTTACTAGTTGGTTAGCTAGATTTTCCTATTTATTAGTAATTAGTTAGTTAAGATATATTTTGCATAAAATAATTTCCTTTGACAACGCTGCAATATTTTTTCTCTAAGTCAACGGACTAAAAAAGAAAGTAGGACAAACAAATTGAAACTGACGGATTACTATTCTAGGCAGTTTCTCATCAGCATATATATCAACCTAATTGTACCATGAGGCTAAACTACATAAACATTTGTATTTCAAAATATGAACAGACACAAGTTTAATCTCAAAACATCTTTAATTTTTTTTCTCTCCAAATTGTCAACAAACACAGCCTGAGATAGATCACCAAATCCTCTTCAGCTCCTTGTTGCGCTTATAAAACAGGCAACTGTTCGAAACATCCTTGATGGTTGCAGGCATGACTGTCTTTATCCCAAAGTTGTAGAAGAAAAGATGCTAAAGTTTTCAAGATACTTCAGTGTGGAGCAGATGTGTAAAACCAGATTATGCCCCTGATCCCATCAGTAGTTAAGTATCTACTTCTAGTGCTGTAACTCAGCCTGCACTCGGAAGTTTGAGACACAAGTGAATAAAGGCATCTGCTGGTATCTGAATTTTTCTTTGTTTGAGAACCAGTTTTTGTGTTTATTTTCTGCTTGTTTTAGGGTATTGGTTTACTAATATTTGCTCTGCTGCAAGAGTGTTGTTTCTATGTTTATCAGTAAGGTTTAAAGGTTTAAAGCTACGTGTTTACTTTATCCTTATTTCAATGGTTGCCTGGATCTCCATCTTCTTTCCCAAGTTGTGTTTCTTCTGAGGACTCCTTTCTATGGTTTTATGTAACATGGTTTGATGAACTTTCTCTTGGGAGTGCGGTACGACTCTTTTATGTGATTGATTCAAATGTTATTTGTGTTTATAGATCTTTGAGAAGAATCCAACGAAGATCAAGAATTATGGTATATGGCTACGTTACCAAGTAGAACTGGTTATCACAACATGTACAAAGAGTACCGTGATACTACTTTGAACGGTGCTGTAGAGCAGATGTACACTGAGATGGCTTCTCGTCACAGGGTCCGCCACCACTGCATCCAGATCATCAAGATAGCCACTATTCCAGCCAAGCTTTGCAAGAGGGAGAGCATCAAACAGTTCCATGGCTCCAATATCAAGAATTCCCATTGGTGTTCAAGAAGGTCAACCTTCCAGAAAACTCAAGACAACGTAAACAGTTTGGTGATGATTGAGAGTTAACTTAGAATTTCTGTGATATTGTCGTGCTAGCTCAAAAAATGTGGCACCTTGGAAAAGTGGAGAAAAGCCAGCAACTTAGATTTTTCTGCAATTTTGTTGGACTAGCTAGAACATTTTTGACACTCCTTGTGAAAGTGGAAAAAGTAAACCTTTGTATTTTCACATTTTCTGGCTCTTTTTAGATCTAGAATCCAGACAGCAGTCTCTTCCAGTGTTTGAAAACATTGTTTGCTTCGATATTTGCTGTCCAGTGATGTTGCCATTGAGTTGGTTTTATCTCTTTGTTGTCTCAACTTTTTGATAGTCAAAGTATCAGGTTGTCTTAATCTTAATGTATTTAACATATCTTTTCTATTCGAGATTGAAGAAGCAAATAATTCATCAATTATTAAATTTCAATTTAGGACTAGGAATTAACTCATGATAAGAGATAGAGTGACATAAAGAGAGCACATCGATCAAGAAGTGATACCATATATCATTCATGTATATATATTCACCAAAACGTATAAAAGTCCAGTACATGAATTCCCACTTCAGCCAAATTATTCAATCATAAACATAAAGTAGTGCTAGATAGAGAGCACATATTACATATAATATTTACTCGACTTTAGAGCAGTCAATATTGGGGCTAATGTTATAAGGAACAGGGACACCACATTTGCTAAGAAGTGTAGCAGCCTTGCTAGTATCAATACTGCTGCCAAGACTTGCTGCCCCTGATTTCAGGCAGGAACATACCCCCTGGCGGTCCGCGGTGGTGCTAGCCGCTTTGTAGAGGGACTGAATCCCGCTGCAGCAGCTCGCTGGCGCTGCCTGGTTGCTACCTCCCATGAGGTAGCTGAGGCAGGGCATTAGCTTAGAGTACACTGTGTTGCATGAAAGTGCAGCTTCTGCATGGGGTGAAATCATGACCAGCATGAATAGGAGGAAACAAAATGCTGAAACTTTTTGCATTTGGGAGAAAGCCATTGTATTGGAGAGAAATTAGTGAACTTTTCTACACTGGATTGGATTTTGGATGCTTAGGCAATGTTCTCAAAGATTGAATTTATAGATAAAGTTTTAGTGGAGTAGGTAAGTCCATTTTGTGCATGAAATATATTGTAAAGTGGGGATGTGCAAGTTTATTAAAATAAGTAGATAGTAGTTGAGTAAATTAACCAATAAATTTCTTTGGAAAAGAAAAACAAAATGCACTCCTCCATTTGCTTTAATATTATTTTCAGGGCCATTTGGGCATAAGTTATTCTTTCAGTATTTCAACCTCAGAAACTATGGAGTATTATTTCCGAATCAGATCAACGGTGCGCCTCGATCAAATGTTATTGGCGAAATGTCTTCAATCTAGTCATACTTGAAGCAATAAAACGATCAATATGTAATATTGTCATAGTACAAATTGGTATACTTACACATGTGCTTCACTTTGTGTTTGATACGGTTATTTACAAGTAATTGCCCGCATTTAATTGATAAGATTTTTTTAGGCTTTCATCGGTGTCTGATTTCATAGTCAGAACTCGAACATCCTATCATCCTACCACACTTCTGGTTGGTAATTTAATAAAAACTTATTGCAACCTTGAAGTTTATCATGATAGTGCTTCACTTACTAGGCATGTATTATTTACATCCCTCCACTCATTCAGTGGATTGTATAAGGTGTCACTCATGTATTTACCCAAACCACTTTGTGCAATTTAGGAAAAAGGATTGAGTTGGTTTGTGGAGCTTCCATCAAAGTTTATAGCACCACTTTGGCATAATTCTTGGTGAAGCAATATTATAATGGTTTGATGAATTTGAGTTTGACTCATTAATGTTCGTCACCACTTGAATTTTTTTAATATTTAAACAACTAAATATAGAAAATTATATCTTCTTATTTATATTCCTTATAATTTTTAATTATTTTTTTTGTAATATGTTATTTCAAAAGATTTTGATGTTTTCGGCGCGCTCCCTATAATATTTTAAAATAAGAAAATTCTTTTATTAAATTGAGGTCTTCTTTTTTAACCAATTATAACAAAACTTGTACCCTCATGGCAAGGGCAAGCAAATTCCTATCACTATTGAGTTGTTAACTTGTTATCACAAAGAATCCAAATCCTAGTGGCACCTTTTGGTGTTAACACTTATAATGTTCCAATATATTTGGGTCTTGTATTATCCTTGAGCTATAAATGCACAAGAATTTAATATCATTTCAATCTCTCAGCATTGACCACGTCCCAAAAATTTGCCAAGGACATAAAGAAGGCATATTACTAACCAAAAACCAAAATATGCCCCCACCCCACATACACCAAAAAAAAAGAAGAACAAAACCTGCTATGAGAAACGAACATCATTTATCCATGCGAGTATAGTTAGAGCAAAGTGTTGTGCAATTTGTGCTTCCTAATTGTTAAATTTTCTAGCATGTATAATTGCATTACAAACATCATTATCACATTCTTCTCCAAACGTCAATGCCTCTCTTTTGCTTTCTGTTTGATGGATGTATTTCGAGAGAGTGAGCAAAATGGATGAAGAGGAACGCAGAGGAAATGCAGGTCTCGATCTTAGTGGCAGCATCCAGTCTCACGTTGAGATTCAGAACAGCTCGATATGTGTTTTTGAAAAACAGAAAAAGAAAGGGAAAAAAAAAAGATCAGAGTGTGATTCTCAATAGTCATGAAAGACAAAAAAACAAGAGTGAGCCATGATTCTCAATAGTCATGGAAGACAAAAAAAAACAAGAAACACATTGTCATAGTCCATATAATACAACACTTTGAAAACACATTGTCAGAGTCCATATAATAGTCAGTTTCACCATTTATTTGATAAAATAAACAACACTTGAAAAGGACACTTTTTAATATAATGGCTGAAACATATTTCAACTTAAATAACCTTAAGCAAACTCAAGTTTCTCACGATTGTCTTTCCAAACATGTATCCAAAGAAATCCTAAATCATGGGAATCTCAAAATTGTATGAACATTATATACTAACTAGTTTATACTATAACTGGACAAACTTCAGAGGAGTCCTAATCTTGATTAAGTAGCTTGTATCATTCATTTGCAGGAATACAAAAGGTTGTGATTTAAGAGGTTCAAGTTGAATGCCAACATGCTAGGAGTCAAGTTCTCGTAAGCTTAGACAGAATGGTCGCAAATCCTATAGAGGGTGTTTAACCTATAGTTATGCACTTAGTTTTAACTAACTACACACAACCATATTTAAAGTATAGGGATAGGTACCGCGATACTCTAGCATAGTTAAGCATATGAGGATCAATCATACACAGAATGCTTTCAACCAAACTGCTCTTTCTTCCTCACTTTCTTAATTTTAGGATCCATCCAAGCATTCCCATCACAGAAGAAGCCTCCCACTTGCGTCCACATATTTCAGATTTTGGGATTCATTGTCTGATGATTTTGCGACTTCTGCTGAATCATCAACAAAATCAAGAACCGGAAGACGGCCAGTGGAACCAAATGAATGGAGCATGGTTCCATGCTTCTGCAACTATCCATCATCTGCTTCCAGCATCTGTAGATTGCCCTTTACAACTCGAAGCTTTAATATTTCAAGCTTCCGAGCCTCCTGGAAAAAAGAACCTTCTTCCCTGGATAATAGGAAGCTTTCTGAACTATTATTGGAAGGATCCGAGTGACTAATCTCTAAATCAAATACGCTCGGTGAACAGAGCTTATTTAACTTTTGGATTAAAGAGTTACTTCCCATCATCTGAGCAATGACGCAATGGAATTCATCAGCTGATTATTGGTATGAGAGGACAAGAATAAACATTTACATAACAGTTCTTGCAGCGTTGCCTCTGGAGGAGTAAGTTTTCTAGAAGGATCTTCCCCATCAGAAGCAAAATCATCACAGTTAAGTGTCTTCAGTTTTGCAACTATCTGTACACACAGGTAAGATAATTGTCCAATCAAAAGGGATTCATTTGCATTTCCTGAGGTGCAACTTGCACCTGAGAATGATTCACAAAAGAAATGAGTCGATGATGGACAAGAAATTAAGCTAAAATTCATTCCACTACATGAAGCAAATGAAAATCATAAAAATGAGAGAAACACCATAACAAATTGCACACATGCACAGTTGTGGTTTGGGAAAAAAGGATAAGTAGAAGGAAAAAACAGTAGGATTTGAAAGAACTGTTTACACTGCTGTAGAATGAGAAAGTCCTCCAAGTAAGTTAAGCTAGAGATATGTGTCATGTTTTGTGCTTTCCTTTGTTAGATGGACTAGACATACAAATACCGTATGATGACAATAATATCACTAGTAGTCTAGCTTACACAAACGCAACTTGCAAGTAGAATAGTATGTGATAACTTGCAAGATGATTCCCAGCATCAGTAAAAGCAAGAATCCCCAACAAATAAGGATTCAATTCAGAGCACTTAGTGCTCAACTAAAACAGAAATGCCAGCTGAAAATTTTCAGCAACCATGGGATAGAAACACTGCCTATTTTTAGACTGTTTTGTCTTGAGCCGGGGGTCTATCGGAAACAGCCTCTCTACCTCACCTCTGAGGTAGTGGTATGGTCTGCGTACACTCTACCCTCCCCAGACCCCACGCTGTGGGAATACACTGGGTATGTTGTTGTTGTTGTTGTTGCATGGGATAGAAACACTACAAAAATCCAGTCAAAATGTGAGTTTCTAGTCTCATATATTAATTAGTGGGTCTTTCAACAGAGGCATTCATGATATTCCAACAACACCAAGCACAAGAAATAATGGAAGTGAAGGAAAGCTGTTGTTCATGTTGCAATTTTTTGCCAGAAGACATCACTTACCAAGTTAATGCTTTGTGGCTTCCATAGTCTTAATCTTGTTTAGAGCTACCCTGAGAAGAGTCAGAAGCAAATACGATTCCCTATTCGACAATTTCTTTAGGAATGGTTCCCAGTGATCATATGCAGTATGCATGTCAATGATTTCATGGATTGTTAGAGCATTCCCTGAGTCCCCTGGCAAATTTGAGGATTCTATAATCTGCAGCATAAGTTCCAAAAGCACAGATGCCACTTCTGAAGACGAGGAAGTATATAATTGAAGAATGTCCTTCATAGATCTAGTTATCCGTTTCTTGAAACCTGAGACACAAATTATTCAGTGTGAACCACCCTCACGAATTAAGAATCATACACAATTTGGCAGAAAGTAACTCTATATCCTAATTACCATGTCAATGTCAAATTTAGACGCTAGACAGAATTATAATATATTTACAAACAGAATAAGATGCTAAATACTATAGTTTATGGAACCTTCAAAAGGTCCCAAATGGTGGTGATTAATGACTAGATCCCCTGAAAATTGAGGTGTGAGGATGAGCACTTGTAAATCTCATAGGATACACTAGTCCATTTACTGTCTTCATGGGACTAACATGCTAATGCTATCAGTGCATAAAGTTAATGGCAAAATGTTGAGAACCAGAAAACTACAATGAATCAACATACCAACCAACTCTGAGGGACAACGGTTAACAACCTATTTGACATAACCCTGGAAAACATCAATTGCATAAAATCACAGTAGACTCACTCAACATTGTAACTGTGTTCCACATACCCACAATATTTCTCTGAGAAAATGAACAATATTGAGCCTAGAACAGACATGTGAAGCTTCAGATGCAAACAAATCGAAATAGGAAGAACATGAATGAGCAACCTAGTGGCTGAAAAGGGAGGGTCACAATATCATGCCTAAAAACAGGTGCAAACCTTCAGGTCAATGGAAGTTCATGACGCAGTAAAACCAGAAGAAATTGGGAACAAGACATTAAGATCTACTTCTAGAAAAACAGATTCCAGTGATCCACAAACAAGTACTTGAGATTGTGTGCTTCAAGACAACAGTTTCGACATAAGTTTACCTGTGATTAGAATTGTCAATGAGAACTATAACCACTCCAGAGCAGAATTTCTAGAATCATACCTGCAATCAATGGGTGAAAATATTTAATCCTAACAGAACATTCGATAAAGGGAACAGAACTCCACACTCCCAGTCACATTGCAATACTTGGAAACAGTTATGGTCATATTCAACAGATTTGCTTTTTGTTTTATTGACAAGGTAAAGTATTATTGAAACGGTACCAAGAAGGTACATAAGGATACATGAATCAGAGAAGAGCCTGACTAAACAATCTGCTACTCTTTTATAGCTAACAACTCCATCCATATTCAATGGATTTTGTTTTGCCGGTACTAGGTACAAATCATAAATAGCAGTTTCAAAGCCTGATTGCCAATTTAGACTATCGTCTATAAGTGTTTGTATTGCACATCTTTCATTCATATTTTGTTCTAAAAGTAGTTATGTCACTCCAATACAACTTAAGCTGCATAAATTCATTAAAGGGAAAACACATCTACAACTGGTGCCCCTTTGACAACTAAATTCATTATTTTTGTTCTCTTTACAATTCAAATTCACTAATTAAACTGAACAATTCGATACTCAAAACCAATATCCACACAAAAAATTGTCGTCTTACCATCAGTGCATCGATAATCTATACAAGGTGCAACAAGATAGAATACTAATTTTTTCATCTAGGGAAGCAAAGAGAATTGAAAGTTAGCATTGAAAAAGAGTAACCAAAAAACATCCATCCCTCACATTAAAAATAACCATATGTGTCATTTTATACTCCTCATGATCTATTTTAATGAAGTTCGCCAAGTTGTTTATTAGATAAATATAAAGGGATTTGTGGCTCGAGAGTTGAGATCCAACCGTTAACACCTGAAATATATTTAGATAAATAACATTGCAAGACTTGGAAGTAGGATATTCAATTAATATAGTAGCTAAGAGTATGTTGGTTCTTCAATTGGGATTATAGGACTTATCATTAGGCTTGATAAGGCTCTTTTTTTTCTTAACTAATCTACTGAGTACATAAAATAAACTTGTGAAGCAGAATCAGTTGCTTATTTTCATATATATCACCACATAAACAAATTTAAAAGAGAAGGAGAAAAAAGAACCAATGACTGCTAATACAGTATGTTCCACTAATGCTTGCAATAACCATACTCTTATATTTCACTGTTCCCAACAGAAGGAACCCAATACTCAAAATTGAATCTTAACAAAACTCCGCGTCTTATCCTTGAAAAATTGAAACTGTGTACACCTCTTGTCCCCAACCTGTAAATCTTGAAGGTTGGGCATGCTACGCCCTTATCATTATATATCAAAAAGTCGAATTCTCAAAATTTCAGGAAATAGCAAATCAATCCCACTCTTGTACACATCTACACGAGGAATATATACTTACAACATGCCTTTTCACCAAATTGCAATGCAGGTCCTTGCTTCCTTCCCAAATCCAAGGGCTTGCTTGAGGGGAACCTAGCAAACTTGCTTCCGGATCATGCCAAATTCTGCTCGAGATTGACGCTTTACTCTATACTTCTTTGTCTGGTGTTGTCTCTCTACAGTACTCCTGTTTATAGGAGGAAAATCCTTGAATTCCGGTATAATTCTGGTAACTGTACCTCTGGTTCTTGATTTCTCTTCACCCTTGCTTGTACTGGACTTCCTTTTTTCAGTCTGAAACACCTTGGATTTCTTCTGTTTTTGCGAAGTCACTAAATAGTCTTGATCCCTTAATTTTCTTTTCTTCACAGAAACTTCCCTTCTATTATGTGCTTTGGCATCAATTGAGCCCTTACCACCACGATTTTGAAAGTTATTTAGGATGAGAGTTTGGTAAGAAGCATGTAGAGCTCTTGTCGTATCCTCCTCACTAATGTCACAAAGGTTCATTCCAGGAAGCCAGTCTAACATGTTGCAGAGCCAACTCTCAGACAGTTGCTCGGGTTTTGTACCATATGGCAGAAGCCTCCACTTTCGACATTTATCACAGCGAATCCAATCTCCTTGTATAATGAATGGAGAAACTGGTGGCTCATCCCCAGAAGTCAGTTCCTTCGAAGCAGGTTGACGTTCTGGTAACTTCTTTTTGCCATCAAAAGATTGCTTCTCCGCGTGTGGCATCCTTGGTTGGTCAGGTTTATGGCTTACAACTCTCTCAACAGCTTTCTTCTTTCGGGGAGAGACAGCCCCACCAGTGTCCCTCTCACTCTCGGATCTACAACAATTGCTCCTGCCACCTTCCTTGCTATCAACTTTCTGAGAGCTTTTTACTTCCTGGTGATCAGTCATAGTTATTGGAGAATCAGTAGGAATTTCTCTAAACTTGGACGACAATTCAACAGGACTATTCATAACCCCAACAACACTACTCTTCTTATCAGAACCAACCCTAGTTTGATTAAGCGACCTAATCATAGAAACTTGATGTCTGTTATTGGATTCTTGATCAGAAAAACGTGAATCTGAAGGGACTCTTGGATTTTGAGATTTCTGTGGAGTTATTGGCTGAAATTGAACTGAATATGTCGGCAAAAAGGAACCATACACGCCAAATCTCGGCCCCAGATTCTCAACACAAACACTACCTTCAAAATATTTCATAAAATCACCCAAAACACTCTCAACTTTGTCATCAATATAACCTAAAGTGTCACCATCATCGTAGATTTCTCCTTCTTCAACCTCGTGTTCTTCCGCCATAACCTCGTTTTTTCCTGCCGTAATATTTTCCCAAAACCTAGTTCTATATCAAAATTGCTCACAATACAAATTTCCCTCGAACCATAAAAGGGGAGGACTATATATATATATGCATATGATTCCTACTTCAGTTAGGATTAGGATTAGTAGCTCATATGATTCCTACTCCAGTTAGGATTAGGATTAGTAGCTCACCTTGATTTGATGTAGAAACTTTCTAATTTGGATCTTTTAAAGTTATTATATTTTTTTTTCCATAAATATAAATTTTCAACAAAAACTATCAAAAAAAAATTCTAAATCTTATATCATTTTACCAAATGAGTTAATCATAATTCATAAATAATCTATCCGAATATCCTAAGACGCCCCACTAATAAATCGCATATCTCGATCTGTGTTTTTTTTATAAATAAATATTTATAGTTACATGTTATTCCAAGTTTTCAAACACACATAATTTTACAAAGATTTATTAATGCAAAAAATCTTTAATATATATAGTCCTTTCACATGGTACGAGACATTCTATTCACGTTCATCGTGGGCTTTTTTTAAAAAAAAATAATAATTTAAATGATAAGTCTTTTTTTACAAATATAAATTTATGGATCAAGTTTTATATTTATTTATTTTTAAAAAAATCACAATTTGAAATCTTACTTTTTAGAGATTTTTGGTATTTGAAGGCTTGAATTGAAATTGAAGTTAAAATTTTGTGCAGATTTCATAAACAAAAGCTCATTTTCAAAGCAAAACTTGAAACCGGGGGATCAAATCCTATGGTCAAAGCCCTTCTAAGGGTCTGTTTGGATATGATTTCAAATTATGATTTGAAATCAGATTTATTTGAAGTTAAAATTTTACGAACTCATGATTTCAAATTTTATGAACTCAATTTTTTTCAAATTAGTTATCATATTTTACTTTTTGAGAGTGAAATATGAACTCTTACCAACATTTTAAAATGCATTTTTTCATCAAATTGACATAAGCAACATTGAAATTTATAGTATTTCTTGTAGATTATTTGAATATATAAATTTTAATTGTAAGATATAAGTTGATTTAATCTAATTCAATATAAAAATAAAGAGTCAAATTAATCCTCAAAAAGTAAAATATGGCAACTAATTTGAAATGGGAGAATAATATTAGTTTTGTCGGGTCAATTAATAACTTCCTTCCTAGGTGAAAACACAAAATGCACTACTCCATTCGCTTTAGTATTTTAAGGGCCAATTTGGGCACCAATTATTCTTTTAGTATTTCAAACATTTCCCAGAGCATCATTAACACACCACGGGTGTGTTTGGTACGAAGGAAAATATTTTTCATGGAAAATATTTTCTATGGAAAATATTTTATGGAAAACAAGTTGGTTTCTTTCTTACTTATTTTTTCATGTTTGATTGGAGAGTAAAAAATATTTTTCGAAAAATATTTTCTATTATTTGATTGATAAGTGAAAACACATTTTTCAAAACAAGAAAATTGACTCCATACCAACCAAAACAAGAAAATTAGAAAATATTTTCCTCCATACCAAACACACTCTAATTCCCGTTTGAGTTGTCAAGGCATGTAATTGACTCCATTTTATATTAGTTACTAGATACAAACGAGCCCGTTCTAGCACGGGCCCAATATATATTACTTTTTTATCTCAATTTATGTGACACAAATAGAATTTAGATAATCAATCAATTTTTTATATGGTTTTTACATATTTTAAGTTGTTAATTATAGTGATTTATAATATTTTTTACATAATTTTCAAATAATATATATATTCTTCTTTTGTCCCAGTTTATATGGCATTGATACAATTTCGAGAGTCAGCTAATAAATATTTGAAGTTGTTAATTATTGTTATTTATAATGCTTTTTCTTCTGTCCCAATTTATGCGACATTTATAAGATTTCAAGAGTCAACCAAATTTTTATGTCTTTTAAATATTTTAAGTTGTTAATTATTGTAATTTATAGTACTTTATACGTAATTTTTAAATAATATATGTTACTTTCTTTACTCAAATTTATGTGTCATAGATAGAATTTGGAGAGTCAACTAAATTTTTTATATGTTTTTTGAATATTTTAAAATGTTAATTATTATGATTTATAGTACTTTTCACGTCATTTTCAAATAACATATGTTACTTCCTCTGTCCCAATTTATGTGACACTGATAAAATTTTCTGGGTCAACAAACTTTTTTTATATCTTTCAAATATTTTTAAATTTTTATTATTGTAATTTATTTTTTTACATAATTTTTAAACATATAATAAATTAAAAAGATAAGACAAACAAATTAAAACAAAAAATTAACAAAAAATGACCAAAAGGCCCCTACCTGCTGAAGCAGACACGTTGACCTCGTGCCTGCTTAAGCAAGTAAACTCATATGTGCCATAGATAGAATTTGGATAGTCAACTAAATTTTTTATATATTTTTTAAATATTTTAAAATGTTAATTATTGTGATCTATAGTACTTTTCACGTCATTTTCAAATAACATATGTTACTTCCTCTGTCCCAATTTATGTGGCATTGTTGAAATTTTCAGGGGCAACGAACCTTTTTTATATCTATCAAATATTTTAAATAATTCATTATTGTAATTTATTTTTTTACGTAATTTTTAAACATATAATAAATTAAAAAGCTTCTCTTTCCTTTTCATTACAAACAAAGCGAAGGCGCTACTTTTAGCCCTTTCAAGAATGAAGGCCCGCGCGACACTCGGCGTTAACACTCCCAAATCTGTCCTAACCACAATTTTAATGATAACGGGCGGCGAAAGCATACAAAGATAGTGAGGCTTCCATCGCTTAGATTTAGGGCGATAGGGCGCACCACAGATACGATAAGAAGCACCCCTCAATCGATAGGTCAAAGACAGAAACATAGTACCAGTGACATCTCTAATCTTTGAGAAAATTGAGGTCTTTTCCACATAATAGCGTCAACCAAAGACCGGAGCATCTTAGCAGACACTAGAGAGAAATCCCTAGTAACTTCGTCTCTCCTAAATTATTTGGCAAACTCCAAAACATGACTTATAATAAATAATGTTTCAAATGGGAGACTTTTCTTTAGATATAGTTATAGTACACTGAAACTATATATTATGCTAAGTGGCCGTCACCTTCTCGTGGGCAATCACCGTCGCCAAGATGGCATAGTCGCAAAGCTTCGTCGTGCCATACACCCTTTCAGTAGCTATCCACACAAGCATATGATGTTTAAGTGTGAATAGAGGCCAAGAACTGAAAAATCCGAGGGGCCTTCGTAAACGTCACAACCGATGACCTATAGCCTTTATTATATTATAGAAACTATATGGTAATTGAAAGACTACAGAACAAAGTATGAACGTCTAGGAAGTTGCAAAGGGATTTCCGAACAACCCTGCATACAGGACTTCAGGATAACAAATAAGGAATCGGTAGCAGCCTTAAGATATATAAAAAGAGAAGAATTTTTTTTTTCTTCTCAAGTACTGTAACGGTTGGGTCTGATTATAGGTACCATCCATTCTTAACCTTGTCAAAACCTTCATCCATCATGTATAGGCCGTAACAAGGCATGATATAAGGGTAAGCCAATAGCGAATAACCTTTTCTTCTCTGCCTCCTCGACCTTCATTCCCATCCTGCAGCCAAAGTGATAGCGGATGTAGCATCCACCGGTAATGTGTGGAAGAGGGTAAGATTTCTATGTGGATAGGACGTATCAACACCTTTTGCATCTTTTCATTTGAAAGGAAATATATAGAATAATATAGTGTTGGGTCCTGAGGACTAGGATGACCGAAGATCAAAACCTAAATCAGGGGTTGATCATCGAAGCCTGGGCAATAACGATTAAGGAATTTGAGCGCTGATGTAGCTAAGAGCCACCTTCATAGTCAATTCATTAGGGTTGTCACCTTCTACCCGGAAAAGTATCCACCCTTTTCTTTATCTGTTAAGCCTCACTGCTATGGGACTTCCTAAAGAAAACTGCAATCGCAGTTTATCAACCACTCACAAGACCACCGAGATCTTCGACTTACCTCCCAAAGGTAAGCCACCCGGCCCTTTCCCAACCTATACAAGGAGAGCGGAAGATAACGAAAGGGAGATAGGGTCCTAACTAAATATAACACAAACTACCATTCCATCTATCATATCAGTCGAGTCGATTCGATTCTTCTTATCTATAGATAAGGCAAGAGAGAACTTATGACCTCGCAGATGGAGAGGGATTCGAACCCCCGGTATTTCTAAAAATACTTCGATTTTCAAGACCGACTCTTTCAACCGCTCAGACATCCATCCCCTTCGCTCTTCGCTCGCCCTATCCATTCGCGCGCTGGCAGGTAGGGGCTTATCTATGTGATCCGCTACGCTTGCCTGCGCCTATCGGCGGATTCTATTGCCTGCCGGTTAGCGAAACTTTTCCGGTAGTACGAATCGCTATGCTTCGCCTCTTTCTATATGATAATATGCATCTTGGTTGCTGCGTTCCCTGCGGGTAATAACAAGAGAGTGAATAGCAAATGATCCTCCAAACTCAAAGAGTGATTGAGTCAGACTCAAGCGAGTGAAAGGCGTGGCAAGAGAGTGAGTTTGACTCGCGAACGATCGGCAAGTTAAGGACTGATCCTTTTGCGCCAATACTGTTGCGAGACTGGTACTTGGCGGCTCACGAGCAACATATAGACTAAGGTTGCCCATCACTCCCTCGCTCTTTTTTGAAGGCCCTTTCAATTCTCTTTCTAGTATGCTTCCTCCATAAGAACACTGAACGCCCAGCTTCGCAAAGCAGCTCTCTCCCCAGCCCACAGCATAGTGTGGAATCTGGATCCTTTCATCGAGCACCATTTCTTTTAGATAGAAAGGTGTTCTGACTCTATTGGATCAAGTCATAATCTAAGCCTTCTACTAGTAGACTACTATGGAGAGACTAAGCTCTATTTCAGAGATTGGACTCTCTTACTGTGATTAGCTCCGACTAGTAAGAAGTTGTTCCCGAGCTAGGTTCCCTGGATCCACGTGTTCCTAGCCGGGCCTAAATGGATGAATGAAGAATTTCGCCCGGGTAGACTTCAAGAGCTCTTCCTCTGCCTATCCTCCTACTTCTTATTCTGGGGATCATAGAAAGATACGAACCGCCTACTCGCCCTACCATTAGATTGTTGAAAATGAAAGCGGCTTGTCCTCACTAATAAAAAACAGCAATCCCTCCCCTTTTGTTACCTACTTTTACTCATTTCTTCGGTATACCTCAATACAAGACAAGCGCAGGAAAGGATAAATAATCAAAACCGGGCTATCGCCCTATCTAAGCAGCTTTCCCCTCTCCTCTACGGAAGTAATCTTTAAATCTATTTCAGTTCCTGTGTCTGTCGCTATTGCCCTATTCTCTCTCAATTGCCTATCCTTTCTAGATGAGGGGGAGTCCCTTAGCAGTAGCTTCCAACACTGAAGATTGACCTCCTCAACAGATATGAATATTTTTTGAATTTCATACGGGACTACTTACTTACCTAAAGTTCACTTTTTACCAAAAACGTTGACTGAAGGAACTGACCTAAGCATAACTCTCTCTCTCATATACAAATGTCAAGAAAGGGATTCCTTGGATAAGTGGAAAAATGCTAAAAAAATCCTTTCATTTCTCTTTGAAGGCATTTGTCCTACTTATAGTATCAGTCCTCCAGCCTATACTTGTGTTTTTATTAACCAAGAACACATGCACTTTGTTGGCAAAAAAAGGTTATTCAATCCACTAGTGCAACTGAAGGTGCGCAGCCTCTTCTGAACCGGAACAAGAAAGAGCTCATAACCACTGCTTGTGAATAACTCTCCTCAACTTAAGGCGCACCTACTCTTACTAGAAGTCTAGTCTCTCTCAGGTCCAGTATCGATCTCTAACTAACTTACTTAATAGGCCAGGCCGGAAGAGAGATATTCAGAAAACCCGATTTCCTGTCTTAAGAACCTGACTCAAAAGATAAAAGAAGACCGGACTAAAAGAGATCTCACTTTCGACGATTGAACTTGACTTTTATATCCAGATTGGAACTGGACTTAAACGTCTTTGGATCCTGCTTAGGGCCGGCTTTCACTTTCATATTAGGAACATCGACTTGCACTTGCAATATAGAATTTGACTTTCCGGAATCCTTGCTCCTGGCTTATATTCACATAGGCCACTCATAAGAATAAGACGTTCAACTCCCTAAAACACGTGTAATTGAGAGAGACATCATATCAGTGCCTTGGGGAAATGCCTACCTTCAGGAGAAGATTACCGAATGAGTTTCAAACATGTCCTCTTCGCTTCCCAAGATAAGATATTTAGGGAAAGGGGCGTTCAGACACTTGACTCTAAGGAAAGGGGCCTTGTCAGCCACCACTTGCTGACGACGGAATGCATCGTCAATTAAAGGGTCCTCGCCTTGGACTTAGTTGGAAAGGTAGGTGTTCGGCATGTCCCTTGCTTGCAAACTTCTTTAGTAGGGCGAAGGTGCCATCCCTCACGTTTACCGTTGTCCCCAGACTTCACTCTTTCAACACTTGTATACTTTCTAAAGAGTCAGGAATGCCCCTGTCCCTGTCTCCAAGTGTGTGATCCACCGATTTACTGAGTGACTTTTTCTTACCGCTACGCTGGAGTCCCTATCTCTTAAAGGGTTGGTGTGGCAGACTTACCCCTTGTTTGCCGATTGAAGAAATCCTTATATGGCTTCAAACAAGCGAGAAAGGCCCTTTCTATCTTATTAGTCAACCGCGCTAGCTTCAAAAAACAGCGATGACGAGCAAGAAAAGGGATGCGCTAAGGCGCAACTTCGCGCAGCTGCTGCACCCTTGCTTCTTGATTTTGAGCCGGAGCTTGCTGGGTAGTGAAGTAGTCCGTGAAGGTTAAATAAGACTTGTGTTAAGCAAGCAGAGTAGTCAAGCCAAAAAAGCAAGAAACGGTTTTTGTTCGATCGACGGAATCAATCGTACTTTCACTGTTGTGGACCGGCTTTCATAAAGCACCTTTGGGCAACAGCTACTATTGGGATCTAATTTCAAGATCAATTCGACAATGAAACTCTTTAAGCAATGATCTTATCTATGTCATTTCTCTTGACGCGATACAAAAGACGACTTTCGAGAGTCACTTAACCCCTTGACCTCTTCTCTAAAAAAAGACGCTGTGCGGGCAAATCGATCAAAGTCAGAGCGGGGAGGGAATGTTTATTTATAGTTGTTGTAGTATGACTTTTCATTTCCTATTCGGTCTTTCAATAAGTAGTCAGCTGCGGGCGTAGTCAGACTTAACATTGATTGAAACAGCTGTTGGAGAGAAGGCACCAGTCAGACCTGCAAGCACCGGGTAGTATGCAGCGGCAGTTTTCAATCATACAATGTTCTTAGTCTGACTTTTAGTGGTAGTCAGCTTTCCTCGTTCTCCTCTCTCAAGCGCCCAACCTATACAAGGGGCTTGGGCTCGAAAGACGGCCTTACTCAACAACTTTCTTAGTAAGGTTGCTTGTTTCCACTCATTGAAGATTCTATCTACAAAAGAAGGTCAACGGGGGATACTCAAATTGCTCTCACTGACACCAGAGAAGGTGAGGTCGTCTTTCTTTCCAGCCGCCATATGGTTCGCCTTAAAGCCTTAAGGAGAAGGGGAAGAGCAGTTATCTATGTAATTACGGTCTTTGTTGGCCGTTGTTCCGGTCGAGCACTCTCTTTTCTTTGTCCAATTCCGTCTTACCAAACAAGACTGACTTCTTACCAACCCGCGAAGGGTTGTGAGGATGGACCAGGTACGAGGAATGAATCTATATCTGTGCACGGAAGTTGCTGGCCGGTGGCCGCTCAACTGTTCGAGCGCAATGCAGTGGTGTTGGTTCCGATTCGACAAAGGTAGAATACCTGGTCGAAGGTCCAGTACAGTAGGTAGCAGGCGTGTTCGTTTTGGCTCCCGAGCGAGAACGATAAATAGGCGATGCACCATCCTTGCTGCTACGTACGTTTTCCTTGACTTGACAGATTCATTCAATTGAACCCACACTCAAAATAAGACAAATAAATTAAAACGGAAAATTTAACAAAAAATGACCAAAAGGCCCCTACCTGCTGAAGCAGGCATGTTGACCTCGTGCCTGCTTAAGCAGGTGAACCCCCTCTTATTATATAGTAAAAATCATATTACTAAATATATCTGTTCCAAAATACTTATTAATTTATAGAATTAACTAATTTTTTATTTTACTTTTAAAATTAACTATTTTGAAAGTAAATAACATTGATTACTTTAAAAAAAATTAAGCGTAAATTAATAAAAAAACACTTCTAATTTATGATTTCTTAAATAACATGTATAAAATAAATGTGACAATTAATATGAGACGGAAAGAGCAGAATATATTTCTTTAACGGAGAAGGGCCTAAATTACCCTTCAAGTATTGAAAATGGTACAAATATACTCTTCTTCCATTTTTGGGCTCTAAAATGCCCTTTTCATTCACCTTTGGGCTCTAAAATACCCTTCTCATTCACCTTTGGGCCCTATTTTGCCCTTTCCCTTAACAATCTCTTTAGGAAAAATGATTAGGATTTTCATTTAATATGTAACAACATTTTATTTGTTAAAATTTTAACTAATAAAAACCTATTAACTCACAAACCCAATTGGGATCCCAGATTTAGCTCCTCTTCATTTCTTATCTCTCCATTTTTTTCAAGTTCTTATTTAGATTAGAGATATATGTCATAGATTTAATTTAATGTCTAAGATTAGTAAATTAAAAATAAGTCTTAATTATGATTAAAATAATTAATTACTTTCAAAATATTATTTTAATCTCACAATTTTAGTTGTACAAGATATCTTTCCTAAATATAAAAAAAATATTCTGACTTGCCTTGAGGCTTGAGTAAATTTTGTCCTGCATCATTTTTACTTTAATTTTTTTGCTACTATTTTTTCACTCAAATTATTTTTAGCCTAATTTTGGATGTTGAAAAGGAATTTCAATGTTGGAAGAGAAGTCCTCCCGCTTTAAAAAAAATTACAACTAAAATTTAATATAAGTTTTTTCCTGTATTATAAATAATATAGCAATCAGATATTTAAATATTTGATAAAATAAATATTAATATAATTAAAAATAAATTTAATGGCTAAAATTATGAAATTGCCTTATATTTTGGAGTAAATAAATGAAAGTAATTAATTATTTTAACCATAATTAAGACTTATTTTCAATTTACTAAATCTTAGTCATTAAATTAAATTTATGACATATGTCTCTAATCTAAATAAGAACTTGAAAAAAATGGAGAGATGAGAAATGAAGGGGGAGCTAAATCTAGGATCCAAATTGGATTTGTAAGTTAATAGGTTTTGATTAATTAAAATTTCAACAAATAAAATATTGTTACATATTAAATGAAAATCCTAATCATTTTTTCTAAAGGGTTTTGTTAAGGGAAAGGGCAAAATAGGGCCCAAAGGTGAATGAGAAAGATATTTTAGAGCCCAAAGATGGATGAAAAAGGCATTTTAGAGCCCAAAAGTGAAAGGAGTGTATATTTGTACCATTTTCAATACTTGAAGGTTAAACTACCAAAAGAGACATATCTCCTTACCATATTTACTAACTCTCCCACTACTTTATTTTAATTACTTAATATACCACATGCAAATACTCTGATACATCGCCTCACCTCATGATACATCGCCCCGATGTATCAAAGGTAATTATCCAGAGATGAGGCGATGTATCACGCCTTGGGGCGATGTATCCGAGCGAAGTGAGGTGGGAAAAAGAGTAATTAGCTCTCAAAGATGTGTGTTTTATGTAAGTTACCCATACTTGAAGGATAATTTAGGCCCTTCTCCGTTTCTTTAATATAAAATTTGTTAATTAAAATCCATTTATGGTCAAAAAGTACATATTTAATTATGTGATATCTATTATCTTTGTCTTATTTAAATGTTATTGGCGAAATATCTTCAATCTAATCATACTTGAAGTAAGAAATCAATCATTATGTAGTATTTGCAAGTATTGATTTAGTTTGACAATTAGTATTTACACAAGTGCTTAACTTTAGAATTTGAAATACTGTAAAATATTGATTTGAGGATATTTAAGTGAATTAATTTTAGTCTCCAAATTTAAATCTTAAACTTTTTTTTTCTTTTCGAAATGCAAAAGCATGGTCAAAACACAAACATCATATTATGTAAGTTTGTATCATAATATAGTCCACTTTCCTTTGTACAACAAAATTATATTGACAAAAAGTTTCATACAGCTAGCATATTAACACTTATCACTACCTTTTTCTCGATTGTACGTATTTTACTTTACTTATAAAGGTCAATAACAGGCGGTAGGTCAATATGTCTATTTGTGTTGTCTGCTTATATTGTCTGCTTGATTATTTTCTTTTATATTTTTTATATTTTTAATTTATTTATTTTACCTTTTTTTTAATCTGTTATATATTTGAAAATTACGTAAAAAGTAGTATAAATCACGATAATTAACAACTTAAAATATTTAAAAGACTATTTGGTTGACTATCAAAATTTTATCAATGCCACATAAATTAGGACAAAAGAAAAAAATACTATAAATTATAATAATTAACAACTTAAAGTATTTAAAAAATATTAAAAAAAAATTAGTTGACTCTCGAAATTATATCAATGTCACATAAATTGGAACAGAGGGAGTGACATATATTATTTTAAAATTACGTAAAACGGTATTATAAATCATAATAATTAACAACTTAAAATATGTGAAAATCATATAAAAAATTTAATTGACTTAAATTCTATTTGTGTCACCTGAATTAAGACAAAAAAAAAAAATATTCTGTACATCTAGTAATAAGACAAGCAACAAAAGGTTTGAAACTATATGTTTTATTCATTAAATATTAGAAGAAACTGACATAAGTAAAATTAGATATTTATTTTTGCTTTTTTCCTTTGAGGTGGTGAGTTTGTTAACTAATTTCATTTCTGTACTTACTAGTCTATAACCTTTTTTTTCCCTCTTAAGAGACTTCGCAAATGCGATAACTTCTTTAAAAATATATTATTTTCAACTAAGATACCTCTACAATTTGGTATATACTTACAATATGTATACGATGCGATTATTTACAAGTCATTACCCGTATATGTATACAATACGATTATTTACAAGTCATTACCCGCATTTAATTGATGAGATCTTTTTTGAGTTTCCACCAATGTCCAATTTCGTACTTAGGATTTAAATTTGAAACTTCTGATATCATTCCACCACAATCCTAATTGGTAATTGATAAACACTTATTGCACCCTTGAATTGTGTAAAGGATGGAGTAGCTGAAATATATCATGATAGTGCCTCACTTATTAGGCATGCATTATTGTCATGATCGAACTGGGCCGTGAGTGGCACTCACACTAACCCTCTGTTGGGAGAACCAACTAACCTAAACTCAAACCTTAAACTTAGCCAACTTTAGAATAGATAAGCAAACTGACCATTCACTTAAGTGTGTTGGGTTCTTATATATTTTGATTATTGACAAAACAATGAAACACATACATTAATATATTGCTATTACATGTTCCATCACGCAGAGTCTAACTTGCACTAGGATTCTTTGAAATGAAGAAGTATCAAGTAGAAAAGATCTCAAAGTCTGCACAAAGCACGAATCAGATAAGAGTCTACATATGATAAGGAGTATACATATGGATAGACCAAAAGAATCCAAGAAATAAGAGAGTCCAAGAAAAAAGAGAGTTCTTGTGGAGTTAGAAGTATACTTGCGTGAGAACTCAAAGTTTGCACAAAGCACGAATCTGAGTTAGTATTTGACTACAACACTCAAGAAGAGAGTCCAAAAAGCATGAGAGTTCTTGTGGAGTTAAAAATCTACTTGGTTGTGAAGATCAATTATAGTTATAAATATCCAAGGACTTCCAAAATGAGTTTTAGGCACTTATACTGAGAGAAAAAAAGGTAGAACACGAGCAAATAAGCAAGAACAATATTTGAGAGATTTTGCCTAGCTATTAAAGTGCTGTCAAAACAAAGAATCAGATTGAAGAACCTATTCCATAGGACTAAATTTTTACAGTTCTTGAGTCTAGTTTTGAGTATTGATTAATCAAGTTGTAATTTCATGCTTTTTAAGTACCAATGTGTTATAAACTAGTTTAGGAGTTCAGTCTTCAAGTTGGGATAATTTTAAGACTTAGGAACATAAACCTTGGAAGGTTTGTGTGTTTTTAGGAATTAGAGTTAGTTCCTAAGGTTGCAAGAGTTTTGTAATCTATTTTTCAAGTCAAAAAATTTGAAGTGGGATTCAACAGTCTGGGGAGATTATTGAATATTAGAAATTAGAGTTTATAATTTCTTAGATTACAGAGTTTGTAATCTTTTATTGAGAGGCTCATTGTGTATAGTGAAGTTGGAGTTAAATTCTGTAGAGGTACAAGTCATGGTTTTTTACACTTTTTGTGAGTCAGGTGTTTTCTACGTAAAACTATCGTGTTCATTACTTACTGTCTTTACTGCTTCTGTTGAAATATGTTAGGCAACTTGTTTCACTCATAGGCAAATCATAAGTTAATTCACTAAAATATTAGGTCATATAGAATATCAATTGGTATCAGAGCGGATTATCTTGTGAAGCCTAACATATTAAGATAAGATCAAAATAAATTGTGCACCTCCACTCAGACACAGTGAGAGACAAGACATTAATAGGCCTCCATTGTTCAATGAAAAATACTACTCATGGTGGAAAGAAAGGATGATAGATTTCCTTTAGGCTGTCGACTACGAACTCTGAAACATGATTATCGATGGACCTCAATATCCCATGAAGAAGGATGCTGAAAACAAGAACGTATTAAATGACAAGAATGAGTATGATAAGGTTGACTTCGAGATTCTTAAAAAGAATGTAAAAGCCAAGTATATTCTCATTTATGGACTTGGACCAGATGAGTACAAAGAAATCTCAGGCTGCACTATTGCAAAAAAAAATTGGGATACTCTTGAGAACGCTCATGAAGGAACAAGTTTTGATGAGTCAGATGATGAATCCACGAATGATTTTGCACTGATGTCCATGGAGGACTCAAAATCAGATTTAGAATTAGACACTGAACGGGAAGAGGTAAACATTCTCGACTTAAAAGATGTTAGAATCACTTTCCAAGAAAAAGTTGACCTCTTTAATGATAACTCTCATAGGCAATCTCATAATTCAAATGAAAAGGGAGAACAATTGTTGGTCTCGTTAACCAGTCTGAAGTATGAGTATTTTGATCTTGAAAATATCAAAATCAGACTGAAAAAAAAAACAGATCTTAAATGAATGGGTTCAACAACTTGATTCATTCACTTTGTCTCTCAAATCTGAAATTTTAAAAATGACTGTCACTGGTAAAGGGAAATCAGAAATAGGATATAATCAAATCAAATATGAACAGAACCTAAAGAAACTTAAGGATGAATTGTACCTAGAAAAGGAGAAATCTAGGAGAACTAATTCAGAGTTGAACACCATCCTCTAACCGCCAAAGCAATTACAATCTTTCCGATCTAAATTTTGAGAAAAAACCTCTCCGAGTCTTTACTCCATTAGCTGAAAGTCAAACTCAACTCTTTGAGAGACTAAAAGCGACTGGACTAATTAAGCCTATCGAACCAAAGCCTTCTATGCAGCATATAAAATCTTCAAACATAATCGACATTACACATATCATTCAGGAAGTGTTGAACATACAACTGAAGATTACCTCAATTTGAAGTACCAAATTCAGAACCTAATCGATCAGGAGATTATTACTCTCTAGAAAGTTGCACCAAATTTTAACACCAACCCCTGTAAAACCTCAGTGGAGTAACTATAAACATGATTGAGACTGATTAAGAATGGGTCGTGAGTAGAGCCATAACATAATAAAGTCCTGATACAGTAGAGAACATTGTGGCCTCTCTGAGCATAAGCAAGAAGTTCAAGTTTATCGTGATGATCGTACCTCATCGAGCATTTTCAGAGGAGCTTTCCAAGTTTTATTTAGGCTATGCCCCAATTCAAGAAAGTTTGTTCAAAGACAAGGGCAAGAAGAAGATTGATCGAGAGCTACCAAAATTATTGCCTCATATGTGCTAGTCTTTTCCAGTTCAAACATGGAATGAAAGAGAAGGTCGAGGGGGAGGGATTGGAGGTGAAATGGTTCTGGAGGTATGCACCAAAATATCAGACATACGAAATGTCAAGCTAGAAGAACAGTTGCACAACTAGATATCTAATCCTTTCATGATTTCCCATTTATCTCGATAGAGAAAAGATAAATCTTTAATTTTTGAAATCGGTTATGGTCTGAATTATGCCTAGATCCACCTTTTATGTCTTATTTTTCTCATTATGTCTTTACTTTCTTCGTGATATTTTCAAAAAAAAAAAGGCAAGAGAGTCACGTTTATGTGGGTCATATTCAAAGCTTATATGTATTTAATATTCAATGAAAGCCTCTCTATCTCATAAAATCAACCATTTTAAATATATTTCATGTTTAAAATATTATTATCTAACCCTTTTTAAAATATGATTTTAGTTAAAATAATTCAAAACATGTCGATGTTATATCGTGTCATGAGCTGAATGAACAAATAAGGATAGATGGTGATGAATGTGAAGAATGTGATGAAGAAATTATGGTCCCCAAATATTTAACAGAGGAGTTGAAATAGAATCAAGAGAAATCTAATTCAAAGAAAACCGAATTGGTGAATTTTGAAGATGAAGTCAAAGAGACCAGGACCAGTGTCCTCTTGTTAAAAGCAAAAAAGAGAGAGCTTATCAATTTACTTGAAAATACATTGATATATTTGCATGAACCTAAAATGTTATGTTATTGGTCAGTTAGAATTCAATCCAGAAAATGAAATAATCGATGTTAAAGTACATTCTCCTCCAATCAAGATAAGTACGTGGTAAAAATTTGCACCAAAGTGATGAAGATGTCATGTCATCCACAAAGTACCATTCAGGGGCTTTTTGATCTTGTCAGAGGTGAATGGTCAAGAATGACCACAACTAATCAACTCAGAAGTTGTATCTGAAGATGATTTTTCCTTTATTTCCTTTTTTGTAATCGCACTTTCTATTTGTAATCGTTGCTTTGTAATAGCTTAAAATTCTCTATCCTTAATGTATGAACTATATTTGACCTGAATTCTCAAGAATGAGATATGTAGGCGGCCTGTGTTGGCTTTGGACCCCTTAGAAAAAAATATCTTTTTTCTTTTTATCTTGAACTATATTTGGCCTGATTCCTGTCTCAACAGGATATATAAGCGCCATAACAGCTCGGTCTTATACCCCCAGGTTATAAAAATAGAGGTAAATTTTTTTAAAAGGAATCTCAAAAATTTAGGAGACAAAGATCATTCTCCAACAAGTCAAAATGCAGATTGTGCCAAAGAAGCAACTGAAATTAATTTCAAGAAAGAATCTCAAGATCCCCACAGAGTATCAAATATCTTATCAACGGTATAAGATTTATCGTAAAATCTCTAACTGGGGTAAATTTTTTGAGGAAGACCTCAAAATTTCCACCAAGATTCATTTGTGAGTTCAGAAATAAACTCCGAAAATTCCCCAGCACCAGGAGATCAGAGTCTACTTCAGAAATCCTCAGTTGTAACAAAGTCCAAGGTGGACTAGTCCCCAGCTACGATAGATTTCTCAAAAGATTATTTCCAAACTTTCCTAGCTAGGATGTTGAAGGATCTCCAGAGCTCGCCAATAATGTGTCAAGATCTCAAACAAAGGACATTCATTGAGCTAGTGCATGATATGACAAGATTGGCAGAGACTATTCCTAATCATTCTTCAAAATTATTATTTTTCAAAACTTAATTGAAAAATCTTATATCAAAATTATTCTTTTATAAATTAATTTTGTATTACATCTACCTTGAACCAAGGAGTCAAGGCAAGCACCCAAAGATGAGAAGCATCCGTAAATAGCAAGACAGGAGCAGACAATCGAAAGAGGTCAACACAGATTAATTTTGCCAAAACTAATAATATTTTTATAGATGCATGTTATCCTGAGATCGACAAAGAATCAACAAAGGTTCTAATCGTTTAGCGTATTTCTTTATTTGAAAAAATACAACAAAGTTGTATGCCCAAAATCAACATGAAAGAGACAAGATGATTGGAAAGAGCCCAAGGCGGTAGAGCTTTCCAAAACTAATAATTTTTCTGTGGATACAGGGATCATCATTAGGGAGAGGATGGCAATGTCCTCCTAAAATTCCCAACAACTCATGCGATATTCAAAAATGGTATTGATAAATGTTCCAGAGATGGGATTCAATCATTCACTTATATCTAAAAGGACCTCTTATTTGTCTACCCACCTTAAAAAGAGGATGATATTTTCAAACAAAGTCATCTATTTATTACTATAAATGCATTCTTTAAGATTTTTTTGATGTTTTGACTTTAATCGCTAGTAAAAGTGACACTTTGTCTGCTAATTATTTACTTTGAGCGTAGGTATATGTAAAAAGCATTAACAGGACAAGCACCGTATTAAAGGTGATATTTTCTTCAACTATCACGAGAGATATTGCATGCTTATTCTTATTGTAAGGACCACACATGAGGGCCATCAGATATCTATTTCAAGTCAAAATTGAAAGAGGTTGGCATTTATCAAAACTAAAAGAGGATGATGTATAGAGGAATGTCTATAAGTCATATCAATATCGAATGAGGATGATATGCATCTGGGCCAAAGATATCCATTCAAGTCAAAACTAAAAGAGGCTGGCGTTCGGTCAAAACTAAAAGAGGATGACGTATAGAGGGATGTCTATAAGTTATGCCAATACCAAATGGGGATGATATGCATCTGGGTCAAAGATATCCGTTCAAGTCAAAACTAAAAAAGGTTTTCGTTCATCAAAATTAAAAGAGGATGACATATAGAGGGATGTCTATAAGTCATGTCAATACCAAATGAGGATGATGTGCATCTGGGCCAAAGATATACATTCAAGTCAAAACTGAAAGAGGCGGCCATTTGTCAAAATTGAAAGAGGATGATGTATTGAAGGATGTCTATAAGTCATGTCAATACTGAAGGGAGATGATGTACATCTAGGCCAAAGATATTCATTCAAGTCAAAACCAAAAGAGGCTGGTATTTATCAAAATTGAAATAGGATGATGTATTGAAGGATGTATATAAGTCATGTCAATATCTAATGGGGATGATGTGCATTTGGGCCAAAGATATCCGTTCAAGTTAAAACTGAAAGAGGTTGGAATTCATTATGTTATTAGTTTGGTCTTGGTGTAGGCCGGGTTGTTGTAGTATATTGTGAGTTGATCTTGGTGTAGGCCGGGTTATTATGTTGGTTATTAGTTGGTCTTGGTGTAGACCGGATTTGTCATGTTAACACTATATATATGAGGGGGATCCGGGTGGGTCCAGACTATTTAAAAAGGGTTATGTGCTCATAAATTAATGTCATTAAGTGTAATAATGGCGATCATGAATTATCATGGTTAATAAGCTAAGGTTGGGTCTTGGTGTAGACCGGGGTAGTCTGTTGAACACTTAGGTATGGATGGAGGACCCTTGGAGGATCCGAGTTATGTGATCCAAGAAGGAATTTAGATGTAGCTCTATGGTGGTCATTGAAGGTGTCAATGGTTGTTAGGTGAATTGCATGTGATTGATAAATACAGAGGAAGACTGAGAGTCTAGGTGTGGTTATTGGTTAATAGAAGCAGGTGGTAAAGTTGTCCTAGAGGTCCGGGAAAGTCTGGAAAATGGTAGGTAATACTTGGGTATAAGTGGTTTGGTTGGGCAGTGGGCCGGATTTATTCTGGGTATTTAGTCAAGGTAGTTGGCTGGGGTAAAGGTTAAAGGTGACTTGGAAAGTCTATGTGTCAAGGTGACTTGGGAAGTTTAGGTGAAAAGGTGACTTGGGAAGTCTGGGTGACAAGACGACCCTGAGAAGTCTAGCTATGAGTGAGACTTGGGAAGTCCTAGATGTCAGGGTCAAGGCTAAAGGTGAAAGAGGGAGCTATAATGTTTATTTTCATGTTTTTCCTTGTTTTCCTATATGATGGTGCGTGTGGATTTGGGTCGACCGATGATGCCTACCAGTACGTGTGGTTGTACTGACTCTACTCTTGCTATACCTTTTTGGTATAGTATGGTTGCAGGGTTGGTGATGTTTCATAGGTACATGACAATGGTGATCTCTAGCAGCTTCTGTCCTTCGATTCCATGATGGAAGTTGTGTCTCTTTTACATGTTCTGTATAAATCTTATAGTAGCTCTTGTACCTGCTTAGACTAGGTCCTAGGGAGAGTATTTTTAAAGGTTGTAAAGATTTTCCGCAAATTCTTTAAGTCATCTATTTTATGAACATTTTCTGTAAAAGAATTTCTCATGTATAAAAATGGACTGATTAATGGTTTACTTTAATTTCCGCGAGTTACCTGTTGGACGGGTGGTGAGGGTTCATTAGCTAGGTGGTTAGAGTAGGCGCCCGCACGGCCTGGTAGGTTGGGTCGTGACACTTATGAAGGTTTTATTCATATATCATTGTGGCGATTACTTGTTGACTGAAATATATGCTAAGTGTTGAAGTGCTTTTTACTTGTTATTTGATTTGAGTATACTTGTTCCAAACTGAGTCGGCCTATAATACCTACTAGTACTGTCATGCCTCGAGGCTACCCCTAGACATAACATAGGACCTAGGGTCACAAGTGACCCCAAGCTAACCCTTGGCTCTTAGCATGACTTAAACAACATAGTGACAATCATAGCGGAAGCATAAATAACGGAAATAGGCAATCCAACTAAGCATAAGGTAAAGGTCTAAGAGTAACAAAATCTGAAACATCGAATACTGAATGTCTAGCTATGTCTGAAAAGTCTCTAAATCTGACATAATAATTTGTTGGGCCAAGACCCCAGCTAACTCTAAGTGCTGAATCGAAAGCATATAATAACTAAGAATCATAACTGGTTCTTGAAAGATGAGGACTCACCAACTGTGACTGGAAATCCTACTGGGTCTAGTCACGAGTCTGAGAGCGAGTGTCTAAATCTACATCATCAAAGGATGCAACACAAAGAAGTATGTGATCAGTACTATGAAATGTACTGAGCATGTGAGAGATGCATAAACCATAGTAAAAACATGCTTAAAACATACTTAAAGCTGAAATCATAAGATCATAGTAATATTTGTAATGTAATGACTCAATGTAATATCATAAGCTGAAGATATAGTTATATTCGTAAAGCATAAGTAGTAAGTCTGAAATCTAAAAGTAAAGATTCAAATACATTTAAAATCTTCAAACCATTTTTATGGGAGATTCTTATAACTGACATAGACTATGTAAGCTACATGGAATTCAGTGTGCTTCTCAACACAGAAAAAGGTTGTCCTAATCGGCCAAGGTTAGAACCATATACTAAGGATTCTGTAATGAGCCACGGAAGGTAACCTACGGTGACAACATAGTTTTGGGACTTGGGGTACGCTAAACTCAGTCCAACTCGATGCTAAATACTACTCCCAAAATATAGATGTAGCTCATATAATACTTGTGACATATCTAATATCAAAACTGTTCATAGCTTAGGTCGACATATCTAGATGCCAAACCTTTCATAAAGCATAGGGACATATCTAATGTCAAAAAATCACTTGTAAAGCATGTGGACATATCTAATGTCATGCTATTCATAAATTCATAAGCCTTAAATGCATAGCATAGCCATAGTTTAAAACATACGTTTATTAAAATTCATAATTTGAAGATCTAGGCATGCCATTTCATAAATACTTGAGGTCATGTTATCTAAACATACCAATTTACTTGAAATCATGAAATAAAGTGAGATCATGCTAAAATCATCCCCAACTCACGGGCTTTTAGAAATACTTGTATAATCTCATATAAAATCATGCATAGAGGATTAGAAAGTGTATTTTAATATAAGTAAGTCAGTTTCATAGAAGAATTCATAATTGGGTAAGAACCCTAATTTCTCAAATTCATGAAGTAAAAGTAAAATCATAGGTTTTGGGCATAAGGGTGAAAGGAATCCTTTATTGAATACCCACATACCTGAACCTAAAGCTTTTCTTAGCCAAAATCTGAGGTTGGAGACTTAAAGATGGAACCCTAGACCTTGAAGCTTGAGAGAAGAATCTTTTTCTTTCTTTTAGAGCTTGAATTGGGAGAATGGGTGAAGAACTAGCTAAGTGGGACTAAAACTCCTTTTATATTTCCTAAAACAACTTAGCTTAAGAGTTAAAAAATAGGAAAAAGACCAGAATACCCTCGGCTTAAAATAAACAGCTGCGGGAAATTTTCTGCCGGACGGGCCACCCAATGGGCATCGAACCCATGACGGCCCATTGGACCTGGTCGTCGGAATAGGTTAGCTAGGCCTGGGGTTCTAGACGATTCCCATGGTGGCTTCCCACGTCCCGTCGCAACTGTGACGGTCGTGGTGACCGCTTGTCAGAACTGAAGAGGGGCTGGGTGAGCCACTGGACATCTCCCAAGGCGGGGGTCGATGGCCCGTGGTGACTTCCATGCCCATCGCCCTTGGCCATCGAGCTACAGAAACTGTGGCTCAGGGCCACTGACGACCCATTGGAACTTTGATGCCTATGATGGTCGCCCGTGGAGACTGAATATTACAAAAAAAAAATTATATTTTAAATTTAACAGTTGATCCGGATTCTTGGGTATTACAATATATCCCCCTTGGGATCATTCGTCCTCGAATAAACACTAAGCTTAGTTTAGAGAGAAAAACTAAAGTACAGGCATAATGACTAAGTTCTAACTTAAAACATGACTGAACTAACTTCACAAAATATGAATGCATGCTAGGATCATGAGAGAGGTTGATGGAATAGAATCAGAGAGGCATACTAAGGAGAAAACTATTACCTCAAGCTGAAACTAGATCAAAAGGAAAGAGATGAGGGTACTTGATCTTCATGGATGCTTTTGCTTCCCAAGTAGCTCCCTTAATTGACTGGTTCCTCCAAAGAACCTTTACCGAAAAGACTTCCTTGTTCCTCAACCTTCGAATCTGATGATCAAGAATCTCAACCGAAACTTCCTCATACGTGAGACTATCCTTTACACTCACATTCTCTAATGGCACAAAAAATGTTGGATCCCCAACACACTTCTTCAACTATAAAACATGGAAAATCGGATGAACTGATTCTAGCTCGGCTGGCAACTCTACCTCATAAGTCACACTACCAACTCTCCTCAGAATCCTATAGAGACCTACAAACCAGGGACTAAGCTTTCCCTTCTTACCAAATCTCATCACACCCTTCATGGGTGACACCTTCAAGAACACTCAATCATCCACCTCAAACTCTAAATCTCTCCTCCTCACATCTGCATAGGATTTCTATTGACTCTGAGCAGTCTTCAACCTCTTCCTAATAAGATGAACTTTCTCCATAGACTCATGAATCAAATCTGGACCTATCAAGGCTGCTTCACCTACCTTAAACCAACCAATAGATGATCTACACCTCCGCCCATAAAGTGCCTCATAGAGAGCCATCTAAATGCTAGAGTGAAAGATGTTATTATAGGCAAACTCAATAAGAGGTAAGTGATCATCCCAATGACCTTTGAAATTGATCACACAAGTTCTCAACATATCATCTATGGTCTGAATAGTACGCTCTGCCTGTTCATCTGTCTGCGGGTGGAAAGCTATGCTAAGATTCACTTGAGTACCAAGACCCTTCTAAAATGACCTCTAAAACTAGGATGTAAACTAAGTACCCCTATCTGAGATGATAGACAATGGAACCCCATGAAATCTGACTATCTCACAGAAGTAGAGTTTGGCATAATCCTCTGCTAAATCAGTAGTCTTTCCCGACAAAAAGTGGCTTGACTTAGTCATTCTATCGATAATCACCCAAATAGAATCATGGTGTCTGCAAGTATGAGGTAAATCAATAATGAAATCCATATTAATCACTTCCCACTTCCAAGTAGGAAGGTCAATATCCTGATTCATACCACCCGATCGCTGATGTTCTACCTTCACTTGTTGATAGTTGGGACACTTAGCCACAAAATCTGCAATGTCCTTTTTCATGCCATTCCACCAATAGACTTCCCATAAGTCATAGTACATCTTGGTGGCACCGGGGTGAATAGAATATCTGGAACTATGAGCTTCTGTCAAAATCCATTATCTCAAACCATCCACATCTGGAATACATAATCGACCCTGATAGCAAAGCACACCATCTCCCCCTTGGGAGAAAACCTCTACCCTGTCAGATGGACTGCACCCTTCAACTGATGCAAAATAGGATCGATGTCTTGTTTCTCTTTCACCTCAACTACCAAAGATTATTCAGACCTATTTTGAACAGTAACACCACCATCTGCTAAATCTGTAAGGTGAACTCTTAATCGAGCAAGCCTATGAACATCCATAGCCAACTCCTTCTTTCTGTCCTCAACTAATAACACCCTACCATAGAATACCTTCTAAGTGCATCAGTCACAACATTAGCCTTACTCGGATGGTAAAGCACACTCATATCATAGTTCTTAAGAAGCTCAAGCCACCTTCTCTGATGAAGATTCAATTCTTATGGGTGAACACATACTGAAGACTCTTATGGTCAGTAAATACATCCACATGGGCACCATGCAAGTAGTGTCTCCAAATTTTCCAAGCAAAAACCACTGCTTCTAACTCAAGATCATGAGTCGGGTAGTTCTTCTCATGAATCTTAAGTTGTCTAGAAGCTTAAGCAATCACCTTACCACACTGTATTAAAACCTAACCCCAAGCCAATTTTAGACACATCACAATACACAACAAACCCATCTAAACCCTCTGGTACAACCAAAATTGGGGCTATGGTCAACCTAGTCTTCAATTCCTGGAAGTTCCTTTCACACTCATCAGTCTACTGAAACTTAACCTTTTTCTGAGTCAACCTGGTCAAAGGGGAAGCTATGGATGAAAACCCTTCCACAAATCTCCTATAGTAACCAGCCAAATTCAAAAAGCTCCTAATATCTGCAGGGGAAGTGGGTCTAGGCCAGTTCTTCACTGCCTCTATATTTTGTGAATCTACTCGAATGCCTTCTCTAGACATAACATGACCCAAAAAAGCAACAGACTGCATCTAGAATTCACATTTGCTGAACTTCACAAATAAATGTCGATCCTTAAGAGTTTGCAATACAACCCTCAAATGGTCTGCATGCTACTCCTCATTCTGATAGTAAATCAGAATGTCATCAATGAAAACAATAACGAACGTATCCAAGTATTGTTTGAACACCTGTTCATCAAATCTATAAATACTGAAGGATCATTCATTAGTTCAAAAGACGTAACCACAAATTTGTAGTGACTATATCGAGTTTTGAAGGTTGTCTTCAGGATGTTACACTCTCTAACTCTAAGTTAATGATAACCAAATCTGAGGTCAATTTTAAAGAAGTAAATGGCACCCTGAAGCTGGTCGAACAAGTCATCAATCCTAGGGATGGGATACTTATTCTTGATTGTGACCTTTGTTCAACTGATAGTAGTCAATGCACTTTCTGAAAGAACCATCTTTCTTACGCACGAAGAGAACTGGAGCATCCCATAGAGAGATGCTAGGACTGATGAAACCTTTGTCTAAAAGTCTTTCAACTGATCTTTCAATTCTTTAAGCTCCACTGGAGCCATTCCTTAAGGAGGAATAGATATATCTTACATTTCTGGGAGAAGTTTTATCCCAAAGTCAATCTCCCACTCAGGAGGAACTCTGGGTAGATCCTCAGGAAAGACCTCAAGAAACTCTTTTACTACAGAAACTGAATGGAGAGGTGGGGTTTCGGACTCAAAGTCCATAACCCAAACTATATGATAGACATACCCCTTAGAAATCATTTACCTAGCTTGAGATACGATATGAAATGATGCTTGTAGGATAGAGGACTATCCTGCCACTCTAAGACAATCTCATTAGGAAACTTAAAGTTGACTATTCTAGTTTGGAAATCAATAGAAGCATAGTATGAATGTAACCAATCCATACCAAGAATAATATCAAAATCAGTCATCTCCAACTCTACTAGATCGGCTGAGGTGACTCTATAAAGGACAGAGATAGGAAAATTTCTATAAATTCTCTGGCTAGGACTTACTCACCAATAAGAGTGGAGACATAAAAGGGTTCTAGGAGTTGTTCAGGATTGACTTCAAACTTGCAAGCAACATAAAGGGTTACAAATGATAAAGAAGCTCTGGGGTCTAACAAAGCATTACATCGAAGGAGAAAACTAATAACATGCCAATGACCACATCAGGTAAGTCCTCCTAATCTTGGCGAGATGTCATAGCATAGAGACGGTTTTGGCATTGACTGCCTCCTGTGCTAAAAGTGGTACCCTTCTGAGCTGTATGACCTGCTGGAGCTGATAAAGTAGCACCTTGAGCCTTGCTACCTCCAATGCCCTGCCTGGCTGAGGGACAATCCCTAATTCTATGCCCCAGTTTTCTGCATCCAAAACATCCCTCTGAGCCAAGGCGACACTCTCTCGGGTAACTCTTAACACACTTATTGCAACTAAGGTAGGGAGTCCTCTTTGCAACGCTCTCTTGAGAATGATGGCCTGGTGCCCTACCTGGATGATCATGCCTAGGTCTGGACCCCTGAGTAGGAGAACTAGCTGATGATAGTGCAGGTCCTGATGACCTCTTATGAAATGAAGACTGGTGTCTACCTCCGGACCTCTAATGACTGAAACCCAAATTCTCTGTTCTGGCCCTCTTGTTCTCCTTTGCCATTTCCTTTAACTTATCTTCCTCAATCTACTGAGCATGTGTTATGAGCCTGGAGATATCCATATCCCCCAATAACATAGTGGTCCTGCACTCCTTTTTCATCAAGTCGGATACCTCATAAATGAACTTGCTCATCCAGGCCCTTGGATCGGCCACCATAGATGGAGCATACCTAGACAACTGAGTAAACTTCAATCCATACTCTTGGACTGACATCGATCCTTATCTCAAATTCATAAACTCTTCAGCCTTATCCTGCTTCAACTCCTTAGGGAAGAACCTATCAATAAATGCTCCCTCCAAGCACTCCCAAGTCACAGAAGCTACATCTCTGCCCCTAGCATCCTTCCACTGAGTATACCAAATGTGAGCCACATCCTTAAGATGATAAAAGGCTAGTTCAACACCATCATAACCAGTAACCTGCATCACCTCCAAAATCTATTTCACCTCATATATGAAATTTTGTGGGTCCTCACAAACTTTAGACCTCAAGAACTCTGGCGAGTTCATATAAATGAAGTCTCGAACTCTGGCAACAGTTGTCCCACCATGAGGGTTAGCAGGAACATGTGCTTATTGATTATCCTGGTTGGCCATCGCCTATGCTAGTATCTGAATGGCATTCCTGAACTCCGCATTAGTGACCTCGTGGTCCAAAACTGGAGGATTAGCATTTGAGGCAGGAGGCATGATCTGAAACGCATAAAGGTTGGATTAGAGGGGAGTAATAGAGTTGAACTATATTGTATGATATTTATCATGAAAAAAGTAAATTTTTTCGTAAAACACCTCATAGCCTTTCCCTCATAAGTGTGGCACGCTTCCCACCATAAAAGAGACTCTACTTAATGTGGATTTCAGACATCCTAGGATTCTTGAAATTGATGCTCTGATACCAAGTTTTTCATGCCCCAAGACTTACCCTCTAGACGTAACATGGGACCTAGGATCACAAGTGAACCAAGATAACCCTTAGCTATTAGCATGACTTAAAAAAATAGTGATAATCATAGCAGAAGAATAAATAACAGAAATAGGCAATCCAACTAAGCATAAGATAAAGGTCTAAGAATAAAAAAATCTGAAACATCGAATATTGAATGTCTAGCTATATGTCATACCCCGAGGCTACCCCATCGATGTAACACGGGATCTGGGACTACAAGTGTCCCAAATTAACCTTTGGTCATAGCATACTCAGATCAATACAAGAAACATAGCAGAAGTATACTAGATAAATATAGGCAACCATAACTTAAATAAAAACAAGGTCTAAGAAGTATCAAATCCATAAAAAGGAATATAAGTCTAGCTATGTCTAAAGCCTCTAAACTATCATAAGAGTTGATGGGACAAGACCGCAACTAACTTGAGAAAACTCAAGAAAAGACATGACAGTAACTATGTTCCTCGAGTAATAAGGACTCACTAACCAAGTCTGGAGAACTAATAATGGCTAGCCACGAACCGAAGGGTAGGAGCCTGAATCTACATTATCAAGAGGATGACGTGCAAGATATTCGTCAGTACTATAGGATGTACTGAGTATGTGAGATATGCATAAACAAAATCAAAACATGCTTAAAACATACTTAAATCCGAAATCATGCGTAAAAGAGATATCATGGAAAATACCATAAGTAAATCTTAAATCATGAAATAGGATAACTTGATGCATAAACTTTCTTATGGGAGTTTCTCATAACCGACAACAAACCATGTGAGCTACATAGAATCCAACTATAAAACTCTAGTTGGCAAAGCTATCCCAAACCTTGCCAAGGAAAGGGGTACTAAACATATGATAGCGTGGAACCACTTTCATAAGGGACACTCTCAACTAACAAGGACCCATCTTCATGAGGAGACACTCTCAACTAATGAGGACCCTCTTCACCTACGCTGACAATGTAGTTTTGGACTTGGGTAATCGAACCCTCATCGCTCGGTGCTAAATACTACTCCCAAAAATATGCATATATATAGCTCATATATATTTGTGACATATCTAATGTCAAATCTGTTTGAAAAGTATAAAGATATATCTAATGTCATGCAAATTCAAATCATAAGTCTTAAAGCTTAGCATAGCCATAATTCACTTTTCTTTCTAAATTCATAACTTAAAGAACTTGGCATGCAATTTCGTAAATACTTGAGATCATAATATCAATGCATGTAATTTTCCTTAAATCAAGCCATGCATGCAAAATTTAGCTACAGTTAGCCTTAAAATCATAAGGTAAATAATAAGTTGAAAAACTCACGTAAATCATAAAATTGAACTTAGAATTTACTGAAGAATCATGAGAAGATACTTAATAGAAAACCCCATGAGAATTGGGTAAGAATCCTAACTTGAAATTGATAAATTCAATTTAGGAGAATTGGGGTTTTGGGCATAAGGGTGAAAGAATCCCCTTATTGAATACCCACATACCTTAATTAAAGCTTTCTTAACGTGGGACTTGAGGATGGAGACTTGGATATGAAACCCTAACTTAAAGCTTGAGAGGATGGAACAAACTCTTTCTTCTTCTTTTGGAACTTGATTGAAAGAATGGGAGAGCACTTAGGCCAAGTGGTAATAAAAACCCTTCTAAATAGGCCTAAAATGACTTAGTATAGGAGTTAAAAGAGTGAGAAATTAAAAAATACCCCTGGACTTAAGCTTGGAAAAATTGATAAAATGACTCAGCTTCAGGGACCACGAGTCAGTCTACGGACCGTCAAAGTGAATGACGGACTGTCATCTGGTCCGTGGTTTTAGGAACCACTTCTGGGAGTCTAATAGAATTCCATTCCATGAGTTACTCTATGGTCCATGATTCTGAACAATAGACCATCCTATAACTCGTGGTTTTAACTTCAAGAAATGAGGATCCTCTGAAGCTCAGGAATTACGGATGGAAGGACGGGTCGTGGAATGGGTTGACGGGTGGTCAACCCACTAGTGGAATTTAGAGGACTTGGTACCTCTCTGAACATGCCTCTCTGAACGTGATTCCATGGGTTACATGATGAACCATCATTCAAAACGATGACCCGTCAAGTCACTCATGGAAATTAGGGAAGAAAAGCTAAATTTTGACAAACCACGGGTTACTCTACGGCCCGTGGTTTTGGACTACGGGTCGTGAACCAACCAGTGGTTTTTGGAGATGAAAATTTTAAGGTTCAGGTCAAAAATCATAAGTCACAGTATGGACCATGGTTCAGAACCATGATTCGTCATCCCGTCCATAGTCATTGACAGTGCTACAGTAAAATGTCCATAACCTTTTACTCCGAGCTCGGATTAATGCGCGGTCGGTGGAGTTGGTAAGAAGACTCAAAATCCTTTAATTTGGTGGGTACTAGACCACCTAAATCTTTATATTCTAGTAAAAATGGTAGTTTGAAGTTGACCCTAATTTAGTCTTACATGAAAACTTACTTGGGTGAGGTGCTTGCAACTTAACTTGATGATAAGAGTTTCTTATGAACATGATTCGCATCCAAAGCACTCACCTCCCTAGGGAAATGATCATTACACTCATATAAAAGGTTCGGGTATTAGCTTAAGATTTTTGGAGTGTTACAATATCTCCTCCTTGGGATCATTCATCCCCGAATGAAGACTAACTAGGTTGAGGTAGTAGGAAAAGAGATGCAATCCCACTAACTGAGTCCTAAAAGTTGGAGTACTGATATAGTAACTGATTTCTGACTGAAATATAAACTGAGATGGATTTGTGAGACCTATATGCATACTGAGAGTATAAGAACACTGATAGGATATAAAACTGGATACCCAACATGATAACTGGTATGGCGTGAGAGTAGGGACTTAGCTGAAACTCATAAAGAATGAACGCATTCTTAGAAACCATAGTTAGCTGAAAAGAGCATAAAACTGAGAGAAGTAGATATACATGAAAACTATTCTCTTCTAAATACCACACTTACCACTTGCAACTAAAATTCTCACCAGGGCACATATAGATACTAAGGTCTGAGTCTAACTATCCGCTTTTCCATGTTCAAGCTTATGTTGACTAAATCTCTTGCATCTAGAGTTATCTCCTAAAAATAGTATTTCTTTCTATCACAACAACCAACCAACCTTGAGCTCTTAATCAAAGGGTTACTAGTCGCACAAATCAAAGGCCTACATATTTTTCATCACGATATTCAAGCTTAAAACTATGGTCACCTAATGGTTTTATGGCTTACCCTATCCAAGACTTCTCCCCTCTTCCCTGGCATATTTAGGAGCTGCAACATCAAGAACTTCTACAAGGAGACATACCAAAATTCCTCAACAAGAACACCAAAGGGAAAATAAATCCACTACATATCGTCTAGGCTACTACTAGGCTTCCCCCTAACATATATAATAATGTAAGCTAGAACCACTGAAAGGAAAGAGCGGGAGCAGGAGCGTCAAGAATAAAGGATTACTGATCGGTCTTGACTTACACTCAGAATGGTATAGTCACTCAAGGTGAGGTCTGAGAAGTCGAGTTCAATGGCATGAGTGCCTCACACCTTGGACATATGAAGCATGGCTAGAACAAGGAAATCATAAGCACGAACTGTTTCAAGAAATCTGGTTTGAGCACATACATGGCGTAGCATGATTTGATTAGTCATTAGGGCATGTATGAAGAATGAACTGAGTAAATAGGACTGAGCATACTATAAGACATGAGCCCACATAAATAATGAGCCTCAGGGCATAAGGCTGGGACTTATAGAACCGTAGGGTAAGAGTAGAATCATCACCTGAAACAATCTGATACTACCCATCTGATGTTATACTCCTCTATCACTGCTTGTTCTAAGCTAAGACAACTCACAACCATACAAGAATAGGGGCCTGGGGACTATGGATGCATAAAGGAAGAAATTTAGTGACATACCTGTTTCATCTTCTGGAGGAATACTCTTACCCGGATGGCTAGGCAATGAAAGGAGTTGGTTTTGGAGCTGAACACCACTGTTTCTTTGCTTAACTGTGGAGCAATCCTTGATCCTATGGCCTAACTGCCCACACCTAAAACAACCCTCCTTACCAGCAAGGCACTCACCTAGATGAAACTTACCACAACTACTACAACGAGGGTACCTCAAGGTATTCGGAGCCCTACTATGACAAGACTGAGAATCGAGTGCAGGTGTGCTAACTGAAGGCGGGGTTGGTCTGGATGACCTCTGTTGAAAAGATGATCGATTCCTACTAACACTTTTCTGCTGACTAGAGTCATGGTTCCATGTTCTGGCTCTCTAATTCTTTCTATTTCTCTTCTTCAGTTTCTCTTTCTCATTCAACTGAGCTATCATAGCTTGAGCCAACATACAGATGGCTTTATAAAATTCTACATTCGTAACCTCATGGTTAGGAACAGAAGGATTAGCATCCCTATTGGGGTTTCTTCATGGAGGCATTATCTAAAATGCGTAAGGAACGGATTAGAAGGGTAAATAGAGTTAAACTCTATCGCACCATATTAATCATGAAAGAAGTAAAGTTTTTCCTAAGACATATTTAACCTCCCTTTCATAAGTATGGCACACTTTACACACATAAAAGAGACTCTACTCGATGCGGATTCAGACACCCTAGGACTTTTGAATCTGAGGCTCTGATACCAAGTTTGTCACACCCCGAGGCTACCCCCTAGATGTAACATGGGACCCAGGACCACAAGTATTCCAAGTTAATTCTAGGTCATAGCATACTCAGATAAATACAAGAAACATAGCGGAAGCATACTAGATAAAGATAGGCAACCATAACATAAATAAGAACAAAGTCCAAGAAGTATCAAATACGTAAAACGAAATACAAGTCTAGCTATGTTTGAAGCCTCTAAACTATCATAAGAGTTGATAGGACAAGACCCCAACTAACTCGAGAAAACTCAAGAAAATACATGACAGTAACTAACATAGCTATGTTCCTCGAGTAATGATGACTCACCAACCAAGTATGGAGAACTGATAATGGCTAGCCACAAACCGGAGTGTAAGAGCCTGAATCTGCATCATCAAGAGGATGTCGTGCAAGATATGCGTTAGTACTATAGGATGTATCGAGTATGTGAGATATGCATAAAAAAAAAATCAAAACATTCTTAAAACATATTTAAATCCAAAATCAAGCGTAAAAGAGATATCGCGGGAAAATACCATAAGTAAAGCTTAAATTATGAAATAGGATAACTTGATGCATAAAACTTTCTTACGGGAGTTTCTCATAACCGACAATAGACCATGTGAGCTACATGGAATCCAACTATATAAATCTAGTTGGCAAAGCTACACCGAACCTTGCCAAGGAAAGGGGTACTAAACATATCATAGCGTGGAACCACTTTCATAAGGGACACTCTCAACTAACGAGGACCCATTGTCATGAGGAGACACTCTTAACTAACGAGGACCTTCTTCACCTATGCTGGCAACGTAGTTTTGCATTTGGGTAATTGAACCTTCATCGCTCGGTGCTAAATACTACTCCCAAAAACATACATACATATAGCTCATATATACTTGTGACATATCTGATGTCAAATCTGTTTGAAAAGCATAAGAACATATCTAATGTCATGCAAATTCAAATCATAAGTCTTAAAGCTTAGTATAGCCATAATTCACTTTTCTTTCTAAATTCATAACTTGAAGAATTTGACATGCAATTTCGTAAATACTTGAGATCATAATGTCAATGCATGCAATTTTCCTTAAATCAAGCCATGCATGTAAAATTTAGCTAGAGTTAGCCTTCAAATCATAAGGTAAATAATAAGTTGCAAAACCCACGTAAATCATGAAATTGAACTCAGAATTTACTGAAGAATCACGAGAAGATACTTAATAGAAGAGCCCATGAGAATTGAGTAAGAATCCTAACTTGAAATTCATAAATTCAATTTAGGAGAATTGGGGTTTTGGGCATAAGGGTGAAATAATCCCCTTATTGAATACCCATATACCTTAATTGAAGCTTTCTTAACTTGGGACTTGAGGATGGAGACTTGGATATGAAACCCTAACTTGAAGCTTGAGAGGATGGAACAAACTCTTTTTCTTCTTTTGGAACTTGATTGAAATAATGGGAGAGAACTTAGGCCAAGTGGGAATAAAAACTCTTCCAAATTTGCCTAAAATGACTTAGTATAGGAGTTAAAAGAGTGAGAAAATACAAAAATACCTCTGGACTTAAGCTTGGAAAAACTGATAAAATGACTCGGCTTCAGGGACCACGAGTCAGTCTACGGACTGTCAAAGTGAATGATGGACCGTCATCTGGTCCGTGGTTTTTGGAACCACTTCTGGGAGTCTAATGGAATTTCATCCCACGAGTCACTCTATGGTCCGTGATTCGAAACAATGGACCATCCTATGACTCGTGGTTTTAACTTCAGGAAATGAGGATCCTATGAACCTTAGGAATTACGGATGGAAGGACGGGTCGTGGAATGGGTTGACGGGTCATCAACCCACTCTAGGAATTTAGAGGACTTGGTACCTCTCTGAATGTGATTCCACGAGTTACAGGATGGACCATCGTTCAAAATAATGACCCGTCAAGTCACTCATGAAAATTGGGGAAGAAAAGCTAAATTTTGACAAATCATGGGTCACTCTATGGACCGTGGTTTTGGACTACGGGTTGTGAATCAACTAGTGTTTTTGAAGATGGAAATTTTATGGTTCAGATCAGAAATCATGAGTCACAGTACGGACCGTGGTTTAAAACCACGGTTCATCATCCCGGCCATAGTCACCGACAGTGCTGCAGTAAAATGTCCATAACTTTTTACTCCGGACTAGGATTAATGCGCGGTCGATAGAGTTGGAAAGAAGACTTAAAACCCATTAATTTGGTGTGTACTAGTCCACCTAAATCTTTATATTCTAGTAGAAATGGTCATTTAAAGTTGACACTAATTATGTCTTACATGAAAACTTACTTGGGTGAGGTGCTTGCAACTTAACTTGATGATAGGAGTTTTTTATGAACATGATTCGCATCCAAAACACTCATCTTACTAGGGAAATGATCATTACACTCATGGAAAAGGTTCGGGTATTATCTTAGGATTTTTGGAGTGTTACAATATCTCCCCCTTGGGATCATTTGTCCTTGAATGAAGACTAACTAGGCTGAGGTATTAGGGAAAGAGATGCAATCCCACTAACTGAGTCCTAAAAGCTGGAGTACTGATATGGTAACTGATTTCTGACTGAAATATAAATTGAGATGGATTCGTGAGACCTATATACATACGGAGAGTATAAGAACACCGATAGGATATGAAACTGGATACCCAACATGATAACTGGTCTGGAGTGAGAGTAGGGACTTAACTGAAACTCTTAAACAACGAACGCATTCTTAGAAACCGTAGTTAGCTGAAAAGAGCATAAAACAAAGAGAAGTATATAGCATAAAACTAGAGAAGTAGATATACAGGAAAACTATTCTCTTATAAATACCACACTTACCACTTGCAACTAAAATTCTCACCAGGGCACATATAGATACTAAGGTATGAGTCTAACTATCTGTTTTCCCCATGTTCAAGCCTATGTTGACTAAATCTCTTGCATCTAGATTATATCCTAAGAATAGTATTTCTTCCTATCACAACAACCAACCAATCTTGAGCTCCTAATCAAAGGGTCACTAGTCACACAAAGCAAAGTTCACATGTTTTTCATCACAATATTCAAGCTTATAACTATGGTCACCTAATGATTTTATGACTTACCCTATCCAAGACTTCTCCCCTCTTCCCTGGAATATTTAGGAGCTGTAACATCAAAAACTTCTACAAGGAGACATACCAAAATTCCTCAACAAGAACACCAAAGGGAAAAGAAATCCACTACTTCTCTTCTAGGCTACTACTAGGCTTTCCCCCTAACACCTATAACAACGTAAGCCAGAATCACTGAAAGGAAAGAGTGGGAGAAGGAGCGTCATGAATGAAGGATTACTGATCTGTTTTTACTTACACTCAGCATGGTATAGCCACTCAAGGTGAGGTCTGAGAAGTCAAGTTCAATGGCATGAGTGCCTCACACCTTGGACATATGAAGCATGGATAGAGCAAGGAAATCATAAGCATGAACTATTTCAAGAAATATGGTTTGAGTAGATACATGGTGTAGCATGATTTGATTAGTCATTAGGTGTAATGACCCTTCCGGTCATTTACACGTTTTCACCTTTATTGTACCATTAGAGCTTACTTATAGTGGCCCAAGTCATTTATGACTTGTCGGGACCGGTAGTTCGGTGCCTGGGCCATTTGTTTGGTCTTTATGGTCGTTCCTCATTTTAGAGCTTCAACTTTGGAAATCGTTGACTTCCGTCAATATTCTTGGTAATACCAAAGAATTAAACCAAGGTTCTAGGTCAAGTGAATCCCTTACTCGAAAGTTTGAGTTAAAGAAATGCCTCGTGTAACACCTCGCCCATTTGGAAGGTTTGAAGTAACCCGTGCCTTTGGGGTAAGACTAATAGAGTCTAATATACTAAGAAGGATGTGTTATAAGGTATTATAATCGCAAAATGGTCGTATGATGAGTTTTGAAGTCAAGCAAGTTGCGAAACAAAAGTAGGAAAAAGTTATTGTAAATTCATTTAAGGAATTCTCTTCAAATTTGGGTTAAATGTCTTGGGGTGTTTCTCCCTATATATAAAGAGTTAGTTGGTCCCCAATATACCAAATATAAGGTCTATGAGTCTAGTTTCCAACGCACTAAACCGTTCGTTCATACGACTTCAGAATAGAGAGATATTCACATTTTTGTAAGACTGCGCAAGCAGACACTTCAAGGTGGGGCCCACATCCTAAGTCGGTTCAGCTTATAAAAGCTGATTTCTCCTTCGTTTTAACCCATATTTTTCACCCAAAATTCTTATAAAATCATAGGTAGAGTCCATAAATAATCCATGGACTTTGATCCTTTCAATTCGGAAGTTTATCGTTTTGGTATAGTTTTCCCCATCGATTTCATGGCGTATCTTCGTGGGTGTTGATACAGAAATCCATCAGGTATTTTCTGAGTCTTTGGCAGTAGCTACGGAGTTATATTGGCGAGGTATGGATCCCGTACACTTATCTATTTGTTGAATCAAGATTCTAAGCTTCTAGTCACGAAAAGTTGTATTTTTCGATAACTTGTAGTAGTTTCTTGTTGGATTTGGATATGTTTGTTGTTGCTGAAAGGAGGAAGGTTGTTAATATTGGGATATTGAATATTTTTGTCAAGGAAATCTCTCCCCTACGACCCTCCTTCGTTATTATATGTTCTAGTGTTGTTTTATGGATTTCTGAGCCCCGAAGTGGTATTTTGGATTTGTGGCTTTGGACAACCCCTTTATCTTGTTATGTTTGGTTATTGTTGTGGTGTTTTGGTTATGGTAAGGTGCTGGAGGGATTGGGAAATTGTCCGATTCTTTTTGGGATCACATACGATAGTGATTGGATTGGACAAACGTGAAGTATGCCTTGAAATAGTGCCTCGGGAGCTCGTCGCTCCTTTGAGATGTGAGTTGCATATTGTTTTTGGATTTAGCTGCCATTTATTATTGTCATTGGCCTCATTTTATGCTTTGGAGTTGGCTGGTCGCGAGTGTGACATTAACACCTTATCAAATGGCTATGGCTCGTTCTTGCAGCCTCGTCGATTCTAGCAATTGTTCCATTACCTTGGTTGGTCAGGCTTCATAGAGATGCCTTTGGGACTTCAGTTGAAAGTGTTTTTGTAATTTGGAGCTTCCCGGAGCAGTTTGAGCCTGGACGACGTCGTTCCCGCAGCTAGTCATCGGATGACAGGTAGGTTATGATTTTTCCCTATCTAGACTCTGTGTATATTGGCTATAACTGCATTAATTAGCATCCTTGGATGGGTTGTTATAGGTTGGTACCCCAGACCTTGTCCGCCTTTCGTCCGTCTATTTCATACGTTGTTTGTAGTATTCACGTGGTAATGTATATTACCTTTGTGGTCCTGTGTGGCCTTTTATTGAATCTGGAACATAGATGGTGGGCTATTTGGGAATATCCGTGAGTCCCGAACATAGAGATTATCATTTTAGGCTGGTTATGTCTGCTGAGTAGCTATTGGGCCTGTGCAGGGCTGATAGGAATTGTTGTGAGCCGTTGGGCTACTTTTATATTTGTGTGCGAGCATATCATCCATGAAAAAGGTTTTTCCCTGCATGTTTTACTACAGTTTTGGCTGTGAGCCACTACCGACAGTTTTCCTAAATTTGCATGGCCCTGGAGGCCCGTTTTTGGTGCTGTTATTGATAGAAAAGGGGATTTTTGGATGTTTTCGCACTGATTTTATTACTAGTACTAGTCTCTGCGGGGCAGAGCACTAGACTTGATTTTATTACTGATACTAGTCTCTGTGGGGTGGAGCACTAGACTTGATTTACTACAGTTTTAGACCCGGTTACGCCCGGGCACCCTTGGAGGGGTTTTTGAGGTATTTTCTACTACTTTAGTCCTGGACGGGGTCTGGGCATGCATACTTGATACTGGGTCTCTTTATTGATCCCGGACTTGCTTTCGAATGACATATCTTAATACTGAGTTTTAGTATGGGGTCGGGGACCTCCATGGACCTTGCCGCTCTGGGCCTGGGGCTTCGGGCTGCGTGCACCGGAGGGAAGGGTATACGGTGGAGTAAAGGTATACAGGCTGATTCCTTCCATGGAACCTGCCTGCTGGGCCTTATTGGCACCGGAGGAGGTACATACAGAGGTTCTATTTCACACATCATATCATATCATATCATGCATTGGATTCCACCCTTATTTGTTGTGTGTTCAGTGTACGCTCCGGTAGTATGGGATGCCGGAGGGTTTGTTTTCACTTGATTGTGTTCCTCGATTATATGGGTGGCTGTTGGGACTGTAGATAGACTATATTTACTCCTATTTTTACTTAGACCTTGTCTTGGCACCCGGTTCTTGAAAGATTAGTGATGGCTAGCCTGTTGAGGATTTGGTTGTGGGATTTTTGATTATTGAGAGGGATTTGGAGTCCTATCTTATTGAGGCACTTTTGTGTGGCCTTCTGAGCAGAGTGTGAGACTCTGGTTCTATTCTTGTGGGAAGCTGAGTGGTATCTCTCGGTTATTGTGGCCTAGTTATTTCATCCTAGGGTTGTACTTGTGAGGTGATTCCCTGGTTATGCTATCATATGATTGGATTGGTGTTATGATTTCCTTATACTGGTTGATTCCATTTTGAGTATGTTAGACTGCTCTCCATCATTTCCTTCCACTTGAGGTTACCAGTATACCGCTATTTTCTCAACTCTCTCTCTACTTACTTATATTATTGTGCAAGGACTCCAGGTGTGTTCTCCCTTCCTTCACCTGTGATTCTATGTAATTGTATCTCTGTGCTAGCATGTGTTACTTGAAGCTCTTGGTTATGGATGATCTGTGCTAGCTCCTTGTGCCTTGCTTATTGCTTCAGTGACTGCTTTCTTGCTATTTGTTACTTACTGCTTTTATATCTTATATGCGCTCAGTCGGCCTATGATACCTACTGAGTACCCGTGGTTTTGGTGCTCATACTACACTTCTGCACTTTTTTGTGCAGATATTAGCTGAGCTTTCGCCGTTGATCAGGTTGGAGACTCGTGCAACTTTTGGATCTTTGAGACTAGGGTGAGCGCCTGACGGTCGGGGCTTGTCTACATCTCATATGTTGTACTGTTGCTCCTTGTACTTTCGGAGGCAATTTATGTTGTATTTTGTTACTACTAGCACTTGTATCCTATTAGAAGCTTTTGTACTATTGATACCAAGTCTTGGGGTTGGTGTAGTTTCCTTTATGTATTTATATTCGAGTTTTGCTTTCGTTTATTTCTGCTTGCTGGTGCGTTTTGGTTAGGTAGTAGCCCATTACTAACCGTTCTGGGCTACGGGAGTTGGTTCGCCTACTGGGGGATTGTAGGTGCCATCATGACTTGAGAAATCGGGTCGTGACATTAGGGCATGTCTGAAGAATGAACTGATTAAATAGGACTGAGCATACTATGAGACATGAGCCCACATAAATAATGAGCCTCAGGGCATAAGGCTGGGACTTATAGAACCGTAGGGTAAGAGTAGAATCATTGCCTGAAGCAATCACTTGTCATTCTAGGAGCTGAATATTAGCGTGAATCTGAATGGAGTGCATAAATTCGAATTGGGACCAAGGCACTAACACATCCGACATGCAAAAGGCGTTGTAATGACAGGAGTATAGTTATGATACTAGGATGGAAATAAGCTTCTGCCCCCCTAACTATGTTCTAACACTCATTAGCATCACTACCTGAGCCTCAAAATCTAACTGATTCTACATCCCACCATCTCCCCCTTAGATTCATGCTACCTTTCTAAGTTTGTTGACTCCTCGCAAATCTCTAAATAGAACTATGATCACTTTACCCTAATAAAACAGACATTACTCAAGAATCTAGTATGAACATCCACTTCCCTCTATAGAATAAGACTCTCCCTCGCCTAAAAGCCTCAACCTTTCTATCTCATATAGGGCTATATATTCTACATTCATTAACTTCCAACCTATCCCTAGCAATGACATGTCAAGCTTACGTGGTTCTAACAACCCACAACTCTCTTTTTCTACTACCCATTGTGGTTCTATACTCCTCTATCATTGCTTGTTCTAAGCTAAGACAACTTACAACCATACAAGAATAGGGGCTTGGGGACTATGGATACATAAAGGAAGAAATCTAGTGATATACCTGTTTCATCTTCTGGAGGAATACTCTGGCCCGACTGGCTAGGCAATGAAAGAAATTGTTTTAGGAGCTGAACACCACTGTTACTCCACTTAGCTGAGGGGCAATCCTTGATCCTATGGCCTAACTGCCCACACCTAAAACAAACCTATTTTCCAACAAGGCACTCACCTAGATGAAACTTACCATAACTACTACAACGAGGGTATCTCAAGGTCTTCGGAGCCCTACTATGACAAGACTGAGAATCGAGTGTAGGTGTGCTAAATAAAGGCAGGGTTGGTATGGATGAACTCTGTTGAAAAGATGACCAATTCCTACTACCACTTTTCTTCTGACTAGAGTCATGGTTCCATGTTCTGGCTCTCTTATTCTTTCTATTTCTCTTCTTCAGTTTCTCTTTCTTATTCAACGGAGTTGTCATGGCTTGAGCCAACATACAGATGGCTTTAAGAAATTCCGCATTCATAACCTCATGGTTAGGAATAGGAGGATTAGTATCCCTCTTGGGGTTTCTTCGTGAAGGCATTATCTGAAATGCGTAAGGAATGGATTAGAATGGTAAATAGAGTTAAACCCTATCGCACCATATTGATCATGAAAGAAGTGAAGTTTTTCCTAAGACATCTCATAGCCTCCCTTTCATAAGTGTGGTACGTTTCACACACATAAAAGAGACTCTACTCGATGCGGCTTCAGACACCCTAGTACTCTTGAACCTGAGGCTCTGATACCAAGTTTATCACACCTCGAGGCTACCCCCTAGACGTAACACAGGACCCAGGATTACAAGTGTTCCAAGTTAACCCTTGGTCATAGCATACTCAGATCAATACAAGAAACATAGTGGAAACATACTAATAAAGATAGGCAACCATAACTTAAATAATAACAAAGTCTAAGAAGTATCAAATCCATAAAACAGAATACAAGTCTAGCTATGTCTGAAGCCTCTAAACTATCATAAGAGTTGATGGGATAAGATCCCAACTAACTCGAGAAAACTCAAGAAAAGACATGACAGTAACTAACATAGCTATGATCCTCGAGTAATGAGGACTCACCAACCAAGTCTGGAGAACTGATAACAGCTAGCCACAAACCGGAGGGTAAGAGCCTGAATCTGCATCATCAAGAGGATGTCGTGCAAGATATGCGTCAGTACTATGTGATGTACCGAGTATGTGAGATATGTATAAACAAAATCAAAACATGCTTAAAACATACTTAAATCCGAAATCATGCGTAAAAGAGATATCATGGGAAAATACCATAAGTAAATCTTAAATTATGAAATAGGATAACTTAATGCATAAAACTTTCTTACGGGACTTTCTCATAACCGACATAAAACTCCGACGCTCGTGGTGATTGCTCGTGGAGACTGAATATTGCAGAATTTTCTAAGATTTAAATTTAACAGCTGGTCTGGATTCTGGGGTGTTACAAGTACATCATGATTTTGTACTGATACTACCATGTACTCTTCTTTTATTGAGTACAGATTATGTTTCAAAGGCTGAGATAATACCTCATCTAGACTAGACGGCTGCCATTACGATCCAAGGGTGAGCACTACTTCTCAGGCTGTCGTGGATCCTTCTTGAGTCATAGTCCTTCTTACGGATGATGGAACTCTTTTATTATTCTAGTTTATTTTTGGATATCTTAGACACTGATTATGTTTAGAGTTTTTGTACGATAACTTTCAGTTCTTGGGGAATATAATAGATAGTCAAATTATTTCACACACTATTTACTAGTGTTCGATTATGATTTCATGACAATGTTAGTTTTTAATTTTATTTATGTTAAAAGTGGTTAAGTATAAAGGTTAAGGTTCGGGTTATATGGTTCTCCCACCAGAGAGTTAGTATGAGTGACATTCACGGTCATTTGGGTTGTGACATATTCATAGGATGTGCAGGGAAAGAGTGACCGAGATAGATGAGATCTCGATAGAAATTTCAAAGACCGCAGACAAGGCAGGTATGAAATGACTGACTGAGTTGTTTAATGTCATTCTTAGGATGACAAAGATGTCAAATGAATGAAGGTAGAGTATGATAATCTTGTTGCATAAGAACAAGGGTGACATTCAGAATTGCAATTATTATAAGGGTATAAAACTGCTAACCCATACTAGGAGAGGGTGGTGGATCTAAGGGTGAGAAAGGGCGTGTCTATTTATGAGAACTAGTTTGAACTCATGTTGAGGCATTCAACTACAAAAGTCATTCATCTAATTAGGAAACAAGTGGAGCAGTATAGGAAAAGAAAGAGGTACCTTTATATGGTGTTCATCGACTTAGAAAAAACTTATGACAAGGTTCTGAGGGAGGTTTTATGGAGGTACCTGGATGTTAAAGACGTTCCTATGGCGTACACTAGAGCAATTAAGGACATGTATGATAGATTCAAGACTCGGATAAGGACAATGGGCGAAAACTCAAAGCATTTTTCAATTGTGATGGGGTTGCACCAGAAATCAACTCTTAGCCCATTTTTATTTTCCTAGATGATGCATGAATTAACTTGGCGTATCCAAGTTAAAGTTTCATGGTATATGTTATTTGTTAATGACATAGTTCTGATCAACAAGACTTGCAATGGAGTTAACGCTAAGCTTGAGTTTTGGCGATAAATCATAGAGTCTAAAGTGTTCAGTTTGAGCAGGACTAAGATAAAATATTTGGAGTACAATTTCAATGATATAACATATGTGGATGTTGTGTTGGTGAGGCTTGATTTATAGGTTATCCATAAGAAAAGAAGCTTTAAGTATCTTGGGTCTATTATTCAGAGTAATGGAAAAATCAATATGGATGTCACAATCGTATTTGGTGCGGGACGGATGAAATGAAGGCTCTCATCCAGGGTCTTATGTGGTAAGAAGGATCCATCAAAACTTAAAGGCAAGTTCTACAGAGCACTGGTTAGACCGGTTGTGTTGTATGGAGTGAAATATTGGTTTGTCAAGAACTCCTACGTTCATAAGTTGAAAGTTGCAGAAATGATGATGTCGGGGTAGATGTGTGGGACACTAGGAGAGATAAGATTAGAAATGAGGATATCAAGAATAAGATAGGAGTGGCCTCAATGGAGAATAAGATGCGGGAAGTGAGACTTTTGGGCATGTGAAGAGCAGATGCACAAATACGGAGGTGTTAGAGGTTGGTTTTGGATGGTTACAGGAGAGACAGAGGTAGAGCAAAGAAGAATTGGAGAGAGGTGATTAAACAAGACATGACACAGTTCCAACTTACCAAGGACATGGCCTTAGGTAAAAGTTTATTGAGGACACTAATTAGGGTAGAGGATTAGTTAGGTAGTTGAGGGTTGTCTCGCTTAATCTTTTATACTTGTAGTCATAGTATTACTCTAGGAGTTTCTTGATATTTCATCTTTGTTACTATTTATTGTTTCTAGCACTTTGATTATCATATTATTTTGTGGTAGTGATGTTCTATTTTAGTATTCGTTGTCATATTTTTTTTAGCATTTTATCTTGACTTCTTCACTCTCGTTGTTCCTTTTTTTTCAAACTGCTTTGTAATTTTTTTACTTAAGCTGAGGGTTTATTGGAAATAACCTCTCTATCTTATAAGGGTAAAGTCTGTGCATACACTATCCTTTTTAAACTTCACTTATGAAATTACACTGATTATTGGTTGAGAGTTGTTGGTGGTGAATAAACAATATAAGAGTTACAAGTTTAATTTGATAATTGAATTAATGTGTCCTTTAAATACATTAACTACAACTTAAAGTAGAATTCGAATTCACGTGTTTGAAGATAAAACTTAATGCTGAACTTTCAAAAAAAAAACTAAATTAGTAATATTTTTTTTTAAAATGTATTATTTGATGTTTAAATTTAAATTTTAGTTAATTTGGTATTGATCTTGCAGTGCGCTTAAGTTATGTAAAAGATTAATTAGATCGGAAAAATTATATATATACCATTAACTATGAAAAACTATTTAATTTGGTGTAAAGAAATGATTTGTATAAGTTCTGTTCATATTATTATTATTTTTATCATTATTATTATCTTTTTTGACGTATTATTATTATCGGGCTAGTTAATTTTGCGTCTATTACATTTTTCTTCTTCTAATTTTTATGTTAAATAAAAAAGGATTTATTTTCACATGTTTGTTATTAAAATAAATGACAAGCGAAAGCTAAAAAGTGATCAAAATAGAAGCTGATTTAAAAAGTAACAAAAAATAGTATAACATATTTAGTGTGTTATACGAGGCTTTGACTAACGACCTCTTTTAATATCTATTACCCGATTTTTTTTAAATAATAATAATAAATTACCTTCATTTTGCTGCACACCAAGTGCACTTTGATTATGCCATAATATTTTAATGTATAATTATTCATTTCCTTTAGTTAACAACTATGCTTTTAATTAGCAACTAAATATATTGTTTTTAATGTCATTTATTCGTAAAATAAACTTAATTATTAAATTTATATTATAAATTTAAGAATATGAAGTTTTTTTTATGATAAAACATTAGTTATGAAAACTTGAGCTAGCTTTTTAAATTAAATTTTTCATGACAGAAGTTTAAGTTTTTTATTATCAAATTAGGAAACTTGAGTTAACTTATTTGTAATAAAATAAGTTAGAAAAAATTAATCCACTGAGAAGTTGAATTATTATTATTTTTTTGAAAAAAAGGTAAACTCAAATTTTCCATGGTAAAAATTTAACTTTTGTAATAAGAAATTTAATTTGAATTAATTTTTAAAGGTAAAATTTTATCATTTTTGTAGAATGAAATTGAAAAAAAAAACTGGAAATTTAGTAGCTTAGTTGGTTGGCTACCGTTCCCACATTGTAATTTCCTCCCCCATTTTCCCTTCCATGTTCCACATTTAGTTTTTTTTTAAAAAAAAAAACTTCATTTAACTTTTTTATAATAAATTAACCTATAGACAATCATTTTTGATTGTCTTACTCTTTTTATAAGACAATAAAAATTAGAATACTAAGCTTATGATTAAGAAAAAATAATATTCTCTCCATATCAATTTAAATGTCTTATTTTTTTTAATTAAAATAAAGTTAACTAAAGTTAATTTTCTTATAACAAAATTAGAAGAAAATAAAAGTTAAAACATTTACCATCAAAAACTTGAGTTAACTTTTTATAAGTTAATTTTTTTTAACAAAAATATCATAGGTGAAGTTTTTCCTATATTATAAAAAAATTAACTCTAAGTTTCCCAATTTATAATTTGAAAAAAAATAATGAAAATTAAATTTAACTTTTTTAATGTAAAAAAAAGGTTAAGTAACCTTCTATAGGGTAATTTATTCCTAATTTTTTTATTATAAAAAAGTTAACTGAAGTTTTTAAAAATTAATTCAAATCAGATTTCTTATTACAAAAAAAAAAAGTTGGATTTGAAAATAAGGGGAAAAAATTTATTTTATTTGAACTTCATGAAGTTGGATTTGAAAATAATATGAAGTTGTGTTTGATTATACTTGTTGCAAAGATTATTTGGAATAATATTCATGTTTAAATGTACTTTAGGATAACTTTAAAAGTGAAAAGTGTGAAAAAATATGTTAAGTACAAGTTATTTTTCAAATTTGAAATTTTTATAATCATTTTCAAATAAAGCAAAAAAGAAAAATAGTAATTTAATTTGATGTGTCCTTCCTTGCTCTTCTCACGTGTTATCAACACAACACATTATATTGTCTTCTCTTCAACCCCTCCTCTCTCTCTCTCTGCCATTCATATCAAGATCGAGAAAGGAGAAAAATTGTTAGATTTGAGAATGTCAGCAGCGTCGACAATGGCTGTTATGGGATCATCAAGCTCCTGGTCCAGAGCTCTCATACAGATCTCACCTTACACTTTCTCTGCTGTTGGAATTGCCATTGCTATTGGTGTCTCTGTTCTTGGTGCAGCTTGGTACTCATATTTATGCAAAAAAGATTATTTTTTCTTAAAGGGTACTCAAATATGATTACAACTTTTTGACTTTGTTATGGTATAGGGGGATTTACATTACTGGAAGTAGTCTGATCGGTGCTGCAATCAAAGCTCCTCGCATCACCTCCAAGAATCTCATTAGGTTATTTCACTGTCTTTACACTTTTCCCCATTTTGTCCCTCTCATTATCCTTGTGAATCCTGAAATGTTGCATTCGATTTTGTTGATTTTTTTTTTTTGCAGTTTTAGGCTTGTTCTTTAAGAAAATACTAGCTTGATATTAACTTGGATGTAATTCATTAAGGGGGTTCAAGAAAAGGTAGAAAATGTTTTCCAATTTTCTCACATTCCATTGGTCAAATTTTTTGGAAAACATTTTCTCTAGTAAAACAAGTTGCTTAAAAATGAGGAAAATGATGTGAAAACAAGTCCTATAAATGGCATTCCACATTGATTATGTCCTTCCCAATCCCACCCTCCAACACACCTCATTTTCACACCCACCCCATAGCACCCAGCCCCATCACCCCACACCCCAGACCCCTACCCCCAATCCTCACTGCCCATAGTGAAGTAGAGACATAAGCACACTATCAATTGATCAAAAGAAGATTAACGACAATTTCCATTATGCAGCTAGGGGAGTTTAAGGGACTCATTTCCAAGGCTAGAAGCCTAGACTAGACTGGACTAGTTCCCACAGTATTTGTCTAGATTATATACAAATGCTTATGGGATTATATTTTTCACTTACGTATCAAGCACAAGAAAATAGTTAAGAAATCCGCTAATTTTCTTGAAAATATTTTCCAAGAAAACATTTTCCTTCGTACAGAACATACCCTTAGGCTTGTTCTTTTAGAAAATACTAGCTTGATATTAACATGGATGGACACAGGAATTCATTAAGGGGGTTCAAGAAAAGCTACTTAAATTTGTGCTAATAGAATTGAAACACCAGACCTCATACAAATCTTGTGCCTCCTTAACCATAGCTCTGGAGACATTCCTTGTGTGAGGGGATTTAATAAGATGTGTATATAATCATATAATTAGTTTGTTTTCTAAAATGTAATTTACCCATATAAATGGTGAAATTATTTGGAAGAAGGGGATTTAGCTGAACCCCACCTACATAGGTCCATCCCTGTTGATATATAGTTCATCTCTCCGCAAGTTGTCTCTTATGGATTGTATTCTATTTTTATCTTAAGATGAAAATTTCCCTAATTTTTGGTGCCTTAGAAGCTCAGATTGATTCTTTTTAGGATAGCAAATGCAGCAGATTGAAATCTGATGCTCTCCGGGCTAAAATGCATTTAACTAGTTTATATAAATAACACAGAAGGAAACAACTGTATACGCCAATTATAAGCTATATGAATAGCCATACAAACTAATTATCTAGGAAAGAGATAACAGATTTAAATTTGAATCATACCATATTCTCACTTAATGTATCAGGTATTCTTGAAATGCACAAGATTATATATATCTATGTTCAGTATATGTGCTTGTACGGTTGATGATTTGTCATTGTGATCAAATTTTAGTAACGATCCACCTTAACATGACAAAGAATATGCACCTTCTTTTTTTATGAAGGGGAAAAAAGTCTCAAGTTATAAACAAAAAACCAACTAAGAGCCTGTTTGGATAAGCTTTTTTTAAGCTGCTTTTTTTAAGTTAGAAATTTCAGCTTTTCACTTTTAGCTTTTTTTAAGCTGTTTTAGCTTAAAATAAGTGTTCAAAAGCACTTTTTTCACTTTACCCAAACACTTTAAAAGAGCTTAAAAGCTATTTTGACTTTAAAAGCACTTAAAATAAGCCAATCCAAACGGGCTCTAAGTCTTGGGCAGGAATCATGTACGTAGAACTTCTGCACCTTGTGAGACGTCTTGGGCAATAAACAAACACCCAAAGATGCTACCAGTACTATACGACCTGACAAAACAACAAGATCCTCCAACATTCGTATCCTATCTCCCTAACACAGTTGTGAGTTACCAAATATCATAACTACTAAGTTCTTAAGACTTAATAACATATAGTTACCAAGTCAAATTCCAAATTTCACTACTTGTACTATGAAATCTGAATAGAACTTCTAGTATATTATTTATATAGAAGGTGTATTAAGATTTCATAACAATCAAAATATTATTTATATTTGTTGGAGTGTTATGTAGTGTCTTCATACCTAATAACAGATGATATTCATTGTCTAATGTTCTTTACCTGCACTACATTCACTCTTTGCTATCCTTTCAAATTTTACACATGTACACTAGTTGTAGAACACCTTAAGGACTGCTGATCTCCAGCTAACTACTTCAGTTATAGATTTAACACCACCATGTATCCATAACCCATATTTTCATGTGCTTGCCTAGTTATTGACCATTTTAGTTCCTTTTCCTGGTTTACTAAAGTTGCACTCCCCATCTTTCACTGTACTCTTTTCATAGTTGTATCCTCTACTCTCTATCCGAAAAAAAGAGAAAAGGAAAAGACCTCCTTTTTTTTTAGGTGAATAGTTTATTGATTGGGAAAACTCCTGTACACAAGTAGTATACCCATAAAATCTTGTGTTCTCTAGTGCAAACATGTGGTCTATTGTTCTCTTTTCCAGAAATTCCAACCACCCTAGCTGCTGCTCTGTTAAATTTAATGATACCCTTGTAACAAAACTTCAAAAAAACACAAGATGACTATACTTAGGTGTCATTTTATGCTAGTATCTTCACATACCTCCACGAAATACCTTCCAATGGCATTGATGTCTCTTGTTCACGTATATTTGATAAAGATGAATTACGTATATTTGATAAAGATAGAAATTCAAACTCAAGCTTCTCCTTGACTTCCTCTGAAAGATGGAATCAGCTACCTGGGTTTTTTTTAAAAAAAGGAAGACGGAATCAGCTAGCTGGATTTAGAGGCTCTACCGGTCTCTTAGTTTGTTATTTGAGCTGGGAATTCTTCAGGGGTTGGACAGTATATGGTGGAATTGTAATAGTGCTGAATTATAGCGGAAGCATTTGTTAGTGAGATGTCATAGATTGTATTATTTGCTATGTTCATATGTTCTGTGTAAGCCTGATTAGAGATATGATTAGTTTTGTGTCAAATATGCCCTTTGTGTAAATATATGGAATCATACCAAAATAACTCATTATAATGAGTTAAAAGCATATTATATCAAAACAAATTGGCAGTAAAGAGTCATGAGATGATGTAAAATATATTTGACTAGAATCAAACAAGAAAAATTTATAGTAAGATATCAAACAAAATTGTGGTATGGCCAAGAAAATTAGGAAAAATAAACAATAGTCTTATTAGAGCAGTATAAAGATGGATTTTTCTAAAAAATATAATATAAAGAGTAATGTGTGTTAGAGTGTGGAGAGAGAAATGAGCAAAGGTATAACCACCCTTTGGTGCTTTGAGATAAGAGTTGTTCGATGCCTTAACCCCACCCCACCCCCACCCCCACCTCCCCAATATGGTACTGAATTATCATGAATACGGGATTCGAATTGCCTCGTCAGTCCCAAATTCAAAAAGTTAATCGAATCAGTCAATCAATTAACCAACCTCAAACTCAAGTTAGTTGAAGTCGACTATGGGAACTTCTTTGTTTAGGTCCACTCTATTCAGGATTATTTCTTAGTTGAAGTCGACTATGGGAACTTCTTTGTTTAGGTCCACTCTATTCAGGATTATTTCACTTCAATACTAAATGATTTATCATCAACACAATTTGGACCAATGTTCTTGGTTATAATAGTTAATTCCCCTTGTTCTACCTGATCTACAAAGCCAACAACCCCTAGGGACTAAACTATAAGGTGGCAGCATAGTGTTCAACTGTGTTATGTCAATACTTCCTGTCTAGAGATATCCGTGTCACATTGGTTTCATGGGTACGGTATTATGTGCGCATCTTAAAAATACCCTACTGCCTGACTCACTGTTTAATACTTGTTCCAAAGGATTGAAACAAATCTATGGTCATTGGATACATGTGACTTGTCCTTTTCATACTGAAGCAAAAGACTAACTTGTCTTTATTTCTTGTAGTGTGATTTTCTGTGAAGCCGTTGCTATCTATGGTGTTATTGTGGCAATTATTCTGCAAACTAAATTAGAGAGTGTCCCAGCATCAAAAATTTATGCAGCGGAGTCCCTTCGAGCAGGATATGCAATATTTGCCTCTGGAATTATTGTGGGCTTTGCCAACCTTGTTTGCGGGTTTGTAAATTTTTCTTATTAAAGAAACTTGTTTGCATACAGAGTTTTCTTCTGTTTCACTTGACCATCTTCCTAAATATATTCCTATAACAGGCTCTGCGTAGGGATTATTGGTAGCAGCTGTGCATTATCAGATGCACAAAATTCAACCCTTTTCGTCAAGATTCTTGTGATTGAGATTTTTGGTAGTGCGCTGGGATTGTTTGGAGTGATTGTGGGGATAATCATGTCAGCTCAAGCCACATGGCCTTCTAAAACAGCATGATCACGTACTTGTGCTTTCTTTGTGCCACCATTTGGAAGCTGTATTTGCTCTCTTGCCAATGGTCTATTGTTTTTTGTAGGAGTATTAATTGAGGAGGTTCTGGTTCACCACAATGCATTCATATGAATGAAATCGACATAAGCTAGGTCACGTCTGACCTGCAACGGATATGTCATTTACACTGTTGTATTATTACTTCACTCGAACTGAAGAAACATGAATGGCTTAGTTATTTTTTTTCCCCTGGAGAGTGCTACTTGTATTTATTCTCAGCAAAGGAATATTGTTTGTACGCGGATAGTCGCTGAAACGTAATAAGCTCCTGCATGAATGCAAATTGGTTTTCACATGGAGTACTGCATTTGCCCTTACATATTTTTTATTCTTCACAATAGGCTTGGGGACTGGAATTTCCTCCTATAATCATAGGCCTCAAATCTCTAAGTTTGATTTTCAAATGGAGTACTGCATTTGCCCTTACATATTTATTTTAATTTTATGCTTGCAACAGTCACTTTACATGCGCCCCAAGTCTTTCTTGAACCAAACACATGGAAAATTTTCGTTGACAATTGGCATTGCCTTAGAACTTAGAAGCTTTCTTCTTTCTTGGACATTTAATAACAAATTAACAATTACCACTCTTAGAGAAACATTTGTTAAATTGTGTGGACTGTCCAATATGTTAAGCGTAGATTTTTACTTATTTACTTTTAAGTCTGTAACACACCTCATATAAAGTATTCTCTTGACGGTTGGCAATAAGACGTAATGATAAGTAGTAGCAAGAGTTGCACCCATGACCTAACATGCTAACATGCAAGCATGTTGAATAATGTGAACCGTCTTATTTTTAGAAGCTTATATAATTACAGAGATCGTACGTTTATTTATAATCTCGTTTTGGAACAACTTACTTTAAATTATGAAATATCACTTCATTTGCACTTCGCATCATACATGAGGCTCTGCACTTTTTACAGAAGCAATGACGATAACTCTGCCGGGTACATTATTATTCCTTAAAACGTGGTATTAAGAAACGATAGATATTTTATGTACATGTACTATCAAATTATCATCTTTCTTTACAGTTCATTACTTTCATGAGGTCATGAATTGTAAAAAGATACAACAGCAATAGCCCTGCCTGCAGTAAGACACAATTATAGCTAAATTCAAAGGAATATCATCGAAATAAGACATGTTTTTCAACCAATCTTCTGGATTTGCAATTTTGGGATCAAAAGACGGGCCATCTGGAAGTGATAAACCTTGTTTAATGCGACCGAGTCTCCTTAAATATAGAACTTGCTTTGAAGCAACTGGCATCTGAATGGACTGTTACTTTCCAAAAGCAGAGTTTAGATTTTCCACTCCCTACTCCTCAAGACATTTATTTGCCTAAAAAAGCTGCATCGAATATCGACGTGTTTGTACTTCTCAAACCATGAGGAGTACATGCATCTCCAATCAACACCACTTTGTCCCAGAAAACCTGCTCTAAAGAATCACAATCATATCTCATGATGAACAGTAGTTATGCGTTCACTTCAGATCAATCAACTACATTTCAGTTCCAAATCAGTTGAGATTAGCTATATAAATCCTCAAAAACAATCCACTTTATACAGGCATATTTTATTCCAATACTCACTAATAAGTGGATTCATAACAATTGACTACTTTTTCACTGGTCGTCAACCTATAACAACCCACAACTCTCCACTGTTATCAGAGTAAATGTGAACACTCATTTTATAAATGACATTACTTTAACAGCCATATCACTGGATTTGACAAGTACATTACCTTGAGGTTTGGGTTCGGGCTGATTAATGTACCATATCCAAGGTTCAATAGCTCATAAAATCCACTATGAGTTCCAGAGCCGCGGTCATAGTACAGGCATTTCCTCAAGATCTGGATACACTTTCTTACGGGTAATATCTTATTGGAAAAATCAAGAACTCTCCACGTGCATTAACCTGAATATCTACCAGAAAAATAGGAGCCACTAAAAGCATCAAACTTTTGCATTTCCTCGACTATAACAGGGAAAAGAAGAACAATAGTTGACTTTATATACTAACCTCAGTTTAAAGTCGGGAAGGAAATTTCCTCTGATTGAAACAGACAAGCATCAGCAGCAACAATGTCAATTGTAGTACCTGTTTGAAGAACTTTAGTTTCGACTTCCATTTTTGATTTATCATCATGCGTGGAAAAGTAAAGGGACAAGTGGTTCCAAAACATCCAGTGATAGTGCACCATACACAAGGCTATGGAGATTAGCCCAATAAGTTGCTCTTAAGTTGAAATATTCATCTCATGCAAATATCAGCCTCACTTTTGTTTCTCCGTCAGTTGTGTGTTTCTGTAATTGACCATTAGTTCAGGAATGAGGATGGGATGAAAATCCAAGTTGAGGAAACCAAATTTTACATCTAATTAGCTACTGAAAACCATATTAGACACATGGAAAAATAACACAAGGGGAGAAGGCACGAAGGAAAATGTTGAGATAAATCTTTTAACAGGAAAAAGAAACCTTGAGCTATAAAGTATCTCCCACAGACACCACTTGATGGGAATACACTGGGTATGTTGTTGTTGTTATAAGCTACATAAAATATCAACTTCATTTGCATTTGACATCATACAAGGTCCTGAATTTTATATAGAAGCAACCTTGATAACTCTGTGTCTATAGTGGTATTCCTTAAAAAAACACGAGAATAAGCAATGGCAAAGAAATTTATTTACTGTCAAATATCAACTTTATCACTATACTACATTCATGAGGTCATGAATTATATACAGATACAACAATAATAACTCTGCCTGCTATATGTTGGCTGCACCAGAATACAGTCATTTGCAAAATGGGCATATACACAAAATGCTCGTCTCAGTTACGCATCCAACTACGCTTTAATAACCAGACCTGTTAAAAAAATAGTGATATTACTTCAACAACAAAGGAATATCATCGAAATGAGGCATGTTTTTCTGCTGAAGCTCTTCACAATCTTCTGGACTTGCAGCTTTTGGATCAAAGGATGGACGGTCTGAAAGTGATAAACCTTGTTTAATGCGACCTAGTCTCCTTGAATATAAAACCTGCTTCGTAGTAACTGGCAACCTTATGGACTGATACTCTTCAAGGGCAGAGTTCAGATTTTCCACTTGCCACTTCTCTAGGCATTTGCCTAAAACAGCTGCATCCAATATCGACATGTTTGTACTTCTCAAACCATGAGGAGTAGTAGGATGAGCTGCATCTCCAATCAGCACCACTTTGTCCCAGAAAATCTGCTCCAGAGGATCACAATCATATATCACATTTAAGAAAGGCTCCTCAATTTCTTTAATTACCCTGACCAATTCAGGAACCCAAGTCTTCTCAGCTTCTTCATGCATGTTTTGAATCAAGTCTTTGCTAACCTTCATGGTCACAGAATTCCCCTGGATTTCATCACAAATTATGGTTTTCCAGAATTAATACTTTCAATATAAACGGAAAATACTCGAGATACTGATATAGAAAAACAAGCATAAAGTAATGGTACCAATAGCCCTCAAAGTCCCCGTGTCTACCCCTCTAGGGAACACTCAGAATGTGTTGAAGTTACATCGTCAATTGTGTATCAGATATATGGTATAGAAAATGGTCCGTCTATCCACTCTCCTATTTTCCAATCATCATCTGATCTGATGAAACTTTATGTTGATTTATGATGAATAACAGTTCTATATTCACTTTAAATAAATCAACTATAAGCACCTTTTTAAAAAAAAAAAACCAACTATATATCAATTCAAAATCTACTGATATTAGCTATATGAATCCTCTACATCACATTGTTTTATTCAGGTCCATTTTGTTCCAATACTCACTAAATAAGAGGATACATAACACTCCCTCTGTACCAGTGGCAGCATGTCCGTTTTAATCCATTCCAGAAGAATGGCAACTTTCAAAATTTGGAAACAATTTAACTTAACTTCCTATTTTACCTTTAATGACAAGCTTTTATAGCCACACAAATATTATGGCATGTTTAAGACACAAGTTTCAAAAGTCAATCCTTTCTTTATTCAACACCGTATCCAGTCAAGCTATGCCACATAAATTTAAATGGAAGGAGTAACTGACTCTTTTACATTGGTCTTCAGCTCATCACAACCCACAATTCCTCTGTTATCAGGGAAATGTGAACGCTCATTCATGATTGACATTACTTTAACAACCATGTCACTGGATTTGACAAGCTTATTACCTTGAGGTTTGGTTCAGGCTGATTAATGTACCATATCCAATTGAACCTATGGTTCAGTAACTCATAAAATACACTATGAGTTCCAGAGCTCAGGTCAAAGTACAGGCATTTCCCAAGATCTGGATACAATTTCTTAAGGCTGATAATGGCTTCTGAGTGTTTCTTATTGGAAAAATCAAGAACCCCTCTCCATGCACAGTAACCTGAATATCTACCAGAAAATAGGAGTCATTAAAAACGCCAAACTGTTGCATTTCCTTGATTAAAAGCAGCGGAAAGAAGAACATTAATTGACTTTATACACTAACCTCAGTTTAAGGTCGGGAAGGAAACTTTGTCTGATTGAAGACAGACAACCATCAGCAGCAATAAGCAAATCAGCAACAATGTCAATTGTAACACCCGTTTCAAGAACTTTAGTTTCGACTTTCACTTTTGATTTATCATCGTACATGGAAAAGGAGAGGAACAAATAACCCCATAAAACAATATCTAGTGGTAGTGCACCGTACAAAAGGCTGTGGAGATCAGCCCAATAAGCTGCTCTGAAATTAAAATGTTCATCCCTTGCCAATGTCCGGCTCACTTTTGCTTCTCCATCAGTTGCCTGGTTCTGTAGTTCACCATAAGTTCAGAAATGAGAATGGATGAAAATCCAAATTGAGGACTACCAATTTTGCAACTAACTAGCTACTGAAAACTAAATTAGTAACATCATTAGTAGGGAAGATCCACGTGCGCGCAAGAAGTGTGGATGTGCAAACGGTAAGCTAAAGTTATCTCCACTTGGCGTGCCCGATGCTTCCCATACTGTCGACTACTGTCATCTCCAACTGAACCCGCTTGTGCGAAATTCTGGTCTGCCATTGATCACCAGGAGTAGCTTCCATGGCCTCCCAGTGAAGGAAGAATTGCAATCGTCTTATGTGGATCTTAAATGAAGTGCCAAATGCAGATAGACATTAAACATGCCACTAGCTCACTTTAGTGTTAACATTTAACTATAAAATTTACGCATATTGACCGTGAGTAAGAAGAAATCAGGAGAGGAATGTCGTTTTTAACTCATAGTATGAAATGTAAATATGGGCCCTCATGTTTGCTACAGTTGAATTACCTTTCAATCATGTTCCATATAGCTGGAGTTATCGAAAAAGTGTTCCTACAAGTACTCACACTTACCTGATCTCTAAAAGATTCTCTACTGGTTTCTCTTGTACCTCAGTTTAGAAGTGAGACTATACTGTAATGCCCATAAGATTACAGAAATCAAATGTTTAAAAAAATTATAGTGATTGACCGAAAAGGCATTTTTGTTCTGAGTGTTGGGTACTGCAGGCAAATGACGAACAAACTAAAGCTAAACACACACCTAAACATACTCCTTAATGATTAATTTAAAGTTCATAAGACATTATTCATCACTTGTTGAAAAAGTACCACAGTACTGCTCCAAGTGTTTCCCCTTCTATACCATAAAGACGAGTAAATAGAGGAGCATATGATGATTCTTTCATGACCTGACGTGTTAATTTACTTATTGAAATATCACCCTTTTCTACCCTTCACTAGCCAGATCACAAAAGGGAGGGCTAAGTGGTTGAGGCATAGGAGTAGCCTAAGTTCATGATACTACGTGTGAACCCATTTCCTCCAACTTCGGTGGGAAGGATTATACAACACCTATATTTGTGGGTGTAGCTAACTGCTGATGGATTAGTTGAGGTGCAACCTGGTAAAGACAATACCATTATACATGTATATCATACATGTCTATCTATTTACTATTCAGGCTCAGGCCTTCCTTAATGCTGCAAGAAAAGTCCTAAAATGATGGCTATTAGCATATCAAATATCAAATATTGCAAATAACACATTCCCTTTTGGCTCATTTTATCACTATATGATGTGGTATGTAATTTAAGATTGTTAATTTAACTAGCCTTTTAGTGCATAGTAGTAGTAGTAGTAGTTGACAAAGGAAACATTCAATTATTCTGATGTATAGGATTCTTGATGGGGAAAAGTAGCTACCCTCTATCTAGTAAATAGAGCAATATGGTAACTGTTAAAAAAAGATGGGACTGAACTTACTTGATCTATGGAAAGAGGCAAGGTTGTTTGTTGAAGGAGTTGGGGTTGTTGAATCCAAGATTCAATAATTTTCTGAGACAGAGAGTCAAGTCCAAGACCAGCACCAGTGGGGCTACCAGTTGGAGGTGCTGGAGTTTTCTCAAGAAGCACAACATCCCAACCTGCTCTGATGAGAGCATGTGCACAGCAAATACCTGCTATGCTCCCTCCAACTATCACTGCCTTTCCCTTTCCCATTTCTTTCTTTCTCTCTCCTATCCAAAGTTTGTGCTCTTTTGTGATGGATAAATGAAACATTTTTTCCATGGTCATTTTACTACATACTTTTAGCATATATATCAATATTTTGAAATTTGATATAAGATTATTATGTTAATTTTTTTTCTTGAATTTATGCTATACTTTTTGTTTCAATTTATTTGATTTAGTAGTATTGATTTGTTATTTTATACTGCATACCATTTATTTTTAGTTAGAATTGAAAGATTATTTTATGTCAAATATTTGAATAATTTTATGGGGTCATTTAATAATATTAATTTTTTTTTTCAAATATACAATCAATGATGTTCTTACAAAATATATACTTTTAGCTTTTATAATTAATTCAATTAAATATTATTAATTTGAAAAAAAAAATATTAATTATTTTTTTATAATATTAGTAACAAATATATATTTATTTATAAATATTTTTCGAGAAATAATATGTATCTTAAATACCTAATTAATATTATATATAAAGATACATATTTGTCAAATATTAACTTCTAAATTTTTATAATTAACTTTTATTTTAAAATTTAATTTAGTTGTATTATTATATTTGTGCAACCAAATAATACGCTTCTAATTACACTCTAATTACATTATGACAAATAAATAGGTCATCATAATTATTATACTGTGTAATTACATCAATTTTAATTATCAGGTGGATTTTCAAACAGACCCTTAGAGAATTTTGCTTAAAAGGGAAATTTATTCTCAATAACTTTAGAATTATTATTTTTTGGTTAGTATTAACCTATGTAAGTCGAATTCACCAGATTCATATCATATATCTTTGTTTTGCTAGCTTTTACATGATGCTCAGTTATTTCGATCTCAACAAAAATACATTTGATCGGTTTGATATAATTTTGATTTCTGTCAAAATTGTTTGTTATCTTCTTCCATTTATATAGGCAAATCGATGGAAGCAAAACAATTGTAACAATTATTATGACAATTTTCGAATTCCACTTACGAAAATAAAAGTATATATAAATCTCAAGAACTAAATAAAAAGTAGCTCAAGGAATAATTTGTTGGAAATAAAAAAAATTATTTTTTATGTATTTACAATAACAATATATTCTGTGTTGTTTCACAAAGCGGAGGTCTAAGGAAGGAAAATTATATACAAACCTTATTCCTACTTTAAAGAGTAGAGAGGTTGTTTCTGATAGACCGTTGGCTCAAGAAAAAACAGTTTAAAGCAATCCAAAAAAGAAGTAATGAAAGTATATATAGTAACAACACATAGTAACAGAACAATACTCAATAAAATAATGCAATAGTTGAAATACAAGAAATAACAGATAGTAACAAAAATCAAAGACAAAAAACTACAAGAATAATACTATAACTGCTAGTATGGATAAACAACAAGACAATGCACTCTGGAAGTAAAAAGGAATATAATTATAACAAAATAGTGCATTAGTCAAAATACAAGAGACAATAGATAGTAACAAAAATCAAAGGACCAAATATACTTACAAAATGTATACTTAGTTAGAATGTTTGTTAATTAATTCAATTAAAATATTATTTATTTTAAATTATATGTCACTTATTTTTAAACTAGATACGGAAATGCTTATTTACGGCCCAACATTGCAGGTTTAATTTAGGGATAAGGACAGAATCAGCACTTTGGCTGAAATTATTGACAATGAATGGCCAAGAAATTTAAATACCAATATGTAGCCTTTTGGCTTAAGACGGCTGCTTTGTTGTTTTCTCTCCTTTAAATTCGTTGCTTTTTCTTTTTATTTTTTCTTTTTTCAAAATTTTTTGTTACGATTAATTAAAAGAAACTGCTCTTTTATTTATTTATTTATAAAAAATTGCTCTTTATTTTTTTAAAAAAAATGCTCTTTTTTAAAAAAAAAACTGCTCTATTATTTTTTTTAAAAAAAATTGCTCTTTTTTTAAAAGGAAAAACTGTTCTTTTATTTTTTAAATATGATTTTGTAGTTTTTTTTTTACTCAATAGGGTGGATATAGTCAATGATACAATTTATTATAACAATGATACATTTTCTATATACATTCTATATAAATACATATTTTATACAACAATGATACAATATCTATACACATTATATGCAGATACGCATTTTATATAATAATTATACAGTTTTTATACACATCCTATACAGTTTTTATATAAATCTGATACAAATATATATTCTATGTAACAACTATACAGTTTCTATACAATTGTATTTGATTGTTAAAAAAAATGAATAATGATAAATTTTCTATATACGTCCTAAAAAATATACATATTATGTACGACAATCATACAATTTTTATATAATTGCATTTAATTATTTTTAAAAAAGTTATTTTTTTAGCCCAAAAAATAAAGAAAAAAAAAGGAAGAAAAAAAAAGAATCATAGAATATTCAAAAAGTGGGCCGAAATGGCCCACATGTCTCAAATTTGGAAATAGCTATATGTAGGAATTAAAATGGCCGAGTGGTCATTTTATGGGTCAAGTTAAAAAGGGCTAGTTTGGGTGGTATTTGTTTGCCAAAATGGACAGCCCATGTCCTTTTCCCTTTAATTTATCCCTTTCTTTTTTTTATGAAAAAAATAATCAATTCTCATTCTTTCATCTATACACACTCGGAGCAATGACAAGATTCTTCATTTTATATTTCATAATAAATTATTTTTCTACTTAATCAAACTAAAGCAATAACTTATAATTTGTTGAAACTGTCAATTAACATAATCTTTTTTACATGTTTCATTGCTTATTCCAACATCTGGGGCAGTATGGTGCACTAAATCTCATGTTATGCATGAGTTTCGAAAAAAATCAAACTACAAGGGTCCATTGTACGCAGTATTACTCTACATTTTTGTAAGAGGTTATTTCCATAGTTTGAACTCGTGACCTCCTGGTCAAATAACAGTAACTTTAACTTATCAGTTACGACAAGATTCTTCTTCTACTCAACTTCAATTTAAATATTAAATTAAAAAAATATGTTATTAACATTTTGTATTTGAGTATTTTAAAAAATATAAAAATTGCAAGTTTCATATGTACTAATGAAATTTTCAGATGAAATTGCAAGTGTCGTTATAAAATGATAGTAGTTGAAAAGAAAATATTATGATTGTTTTTGTTTATGTATTGTGCATGACAAAGTCAAAACAATATTTTAGTACCATTCTCAAAGAAAGAAAAAATATTAACAATTATTAAATTAATATAAAATTACAACATGTGATAATCTACATAAATACCTTTTAATTTTGTGAGTCAAAATATATATAATCTTCTTTAATTCATAAGTAAACGTAAATAAAATTAATTATTTAAGAAGATGAGATTAATATATATATATACATAATTATAGTTTTGCCCTTAAATAAGAATTACTAAAATGCCCTTGTGGATCTTGCGAAAGAATTGGATTCTTCTAAAATTTTATTTTAATCATTATAATTTTGCCCTTAAATAAAGTTAAAATTACTAAAATACCCTTGATCGTCCTTCTCATGGCTCTTCTATATTGTAGAAAAATATAATCAGCTATAAATTTTGTAATTATCTAATACCAATTTTTATAAAAATAATATCTATCTCGATGATACCTAGCAATAGAGAAAATTTAGTATTTCCTCTGTTGCAATTTATGTGACACTCTTTCCTTTTTAATCAATCTAAAAAAAAAAGACACTTTTCTGTATTTATTTCCAATTTAATTTATAATATTCATTTTATCCTTAGTGAGATGGTTTATAGCCATACAAAAATTTATGGCTTATTCTAGACCTTAAATTTTAAAAGTTTTTATTTATTTCTTATACTTTCTGGCTTGTGCCTATTCAAATACCATCACAGAAATTAAAATGAAGAAACTAATATTTTTTATATAGATATATATTTTTAGACATTAATGTTTAGTTTTTGATAATTAATTTTTATTTTTAAAATTTAAAAAATCTAATTGTATAATTATATGTGTGCAAATATTACCGTTGTGATTACATTATAATTATATTATGACAAATAAACAGATCCTTATAATTACTATAATGTGTAATTATTAGATCATGTAATTATTATTCTAATAAAATACATCATATTCAATTTAATTATTCGATCATGTAATTATTATTTTAATAAAATATATCATATTCAATTAATAGGTGACTTTCCAAACAAACCTAAGAAATATTTAAAAGAAACTCTTTATATTTTCCTTTGCATTCAATAAAGGAATAGTAAAATACCGACTTAATTGATGTTAAAAAAATAGCTTTTTTAACGAGTGTGTAAAAAGCTAAAAGATCACTTAAAAGGGAACGGAGGGATAATTAGTAATATTTCATTCATTCATTTTTACTTGTTCATTATATTCAAAATAAATTTTTATTTAAATTCCACTTTAACATATCAACAATTTTTTTTCAATTCTAACTCTTAACATTAACTACTCATTTCAAAATTATTTTCTGAATCTATTAAAATTATATATCAATAATATGAGTATTATAGTAAAATACGTATTTTTTTTAACTATTTAAAAAAAAATTAAAGTGCAAATTTTATTATAAACAAAGGGAGTAAATTTCTAATATATAGAAGTGGCTTGGAAGCAACTCTCTATTGTGCTGCCAGCTTCCAAGCCACATGACCATACTGCCCTTATATATGCTATTAATTTATTTTACTAATATATAGAAGTGGCTTGGAAGCAGTTCACCGTTGTGCTGCCAGCTTCCAAGCCACATGACCATACTGCCCTTATATATGTTATTAATTTATTTCTTTATTTTAATTTATTTATCTTATTTTTTAATTTATTATATATCTAAAAATTATATAAAAAATAAATTATAATAATTAATAATTTAATATATAGAAGTGGCTTAGAAGTAGCTCTCCGTTGTGCTGTCAGTTTCCAAGCCACATGACCATACTGCCCTTATATATATATGCTATTAGTTTATTTTACTAATATATAGAAGTGGCTCGGAAGCAGCTCACCATTGTGCTGCCAGCTTCCAAGCCACATGAACATACTGCCCTTATATATGCTATTAATTTATTTCTTCATTTTAATTATTTATCTTATTTTTTAATTTATTATATATCTAAAAATTATATAAAAAATAAATTATAATAATTAATAATTTAAAATATTTAAGAGACATATAAAAAATTAAGTTGTCTTTCGAAATTCTATCAGTGCCACATAAATTTAGACAAAAAAAGTAACATATATTATTTAAAAATGACGTAAAGAGTATTATAAATCACAATAATTAACAACTTAAAATATTTAAAAGACATATAAAAATTTAGTTGACTCTCCAAATTCTATCAATTCCACATAAATGAGAGTAGAGAGAGTAACGTATACTATTTGAAAATTACGTTGAAAGTACTATAAATCACAATAATTAAAAACTTAAAATATCTAAAAACTATATAAAAAATTAGGTTCTCCAAATTTCATCAGTGCCACATAAATTGGAGTAGAGGGAGTAACATATATTATTTAAAAATTACGTAGAAAGTATTATAAATCATAACAATTAACAACTTAAAATATCTAAAAGCTATATGAAAATTTTGGTTGACTCTCCAAATTTCATCAGTGTCACCTAAATTGGGGCAAAGAGAGTAACATATACTATCTAAAAATTATTTAAAAAGTACTATAAATCACAATAATTAACAACTTAAAATATTTAAAAATCTAATATATAGAAGTGGCTTGGAAGCAGCTCTCCGTTGTGCTCCCAGCTTCCAAGCCACATGACCATACTGCCCTTATATATGTTATTAGTTTATTTCTTCATTTTTCTAATATATAGAAGTGGCTTGGAAGCAGCTCTCCGTTGTGCCGCCAGCTTCCAAGCCACATGGCCATACTGCCCTTATATATGCTATTAGTTTATTTCTTCATTTTAATTTGTTTGTCTTATTTTTTAATTTATTATATATTTAAAAATTACATAAAAAATAAATTTCTAATATATAGAAGTGGCTTGGAAGCAACTCTCCGTTGTGCCGCCAGCTTCCAAGCCACATGACCATACTGCCCTTATATATGCTATTAGTTTATTTCTTCATTTTAATTTGTTTGTCTTATTTTTTAATTTATTATATATTTAAAAATTACATAAAAATAAATTACACTAATTAATAATTTAAAATATTTAAAAGATATATAAAAAATTTAGTTATCTTTCGAAATTCTATCAGTGCGACATAAATTGGGACAGAAAAAGTAACATATATTATTTAAAAATAACGTAAAAAGTATTATAAATCACAATAATTAACAACTTAAAATATTTAAAAGACATAAAAATTTAGTTGACTCTCCAAATTCTATCAATTCCACATAAATGGGAGTAGAGAGAGTAACATATACTATTTGAAAATTACGTTGAAAGTACTATAAATCACAATAATTAAAAACTTAAAATATCTAAAAACTATATAAAAAATTAGGTTCTCCAAATTTCATCAGTGCCACATAAATTGGAGTAGAGGGAGTAACATATATTATTTAAAAATTACGTAGAAAGTATTATAAATCATAACAATTAACAACTTAAAATATCTAAAAGCTATATGAAAATTTTGGTTGACTCTCCAAATTTCATCAGTGTCACCTAAATTGGGGCAAAGAGAGTAACATATACTATCTGAAAATTATTTAAAAAGTACTATAAATCACAATAATTAACAACTTAAAATATTTAAAAATCATATAAAGAATTTGATTGACTTTCCAAATTCCATATGTGTCACATAAATTGAAAATAAAAAGTAATATATATTAGGCCCGTGCATACACGGGCGATTGTATCTAGTATATAAATATAGCACAAAAAATCTTCCCAAAAGTTTATATTTAAAGCGTGCACATGTCATGCAGCAGTATTTGTTAATTTTCATAATAAATGATTGCACAGAACATTTTGGAATTTACATTGAACATTTCTATTATTTGCCCCTTATTTAAACAAAGGATGTCGTTTTCCACTATCTTTGTTCACCCTGCTGTGCGTTTTATCCAATTAAATTGACAAGTTTCCCAACCCTCACAGCTCCGTTCCCAATGTGTTGCCGGGAAAACGAGAATCACGACCATTTTACTGACATAAGTCTTTCTTAAAGCTTGGAACCAAGTAATTTTCTATGTTTGAGGTATGTGTTTTCTTTACGAAGGCATGTTTCAATATTCCTGCAATTTCTTCTCTACATGTGTTGATTGGATGAGCTATAATTAAAAGCTAGCTTGGATTTCAAAATAACTTTGCCACCCTTCATGGTACTATTAAATTTCAGTACTCAACAGAATCAGATAAACCAGAAAACAAGAATGAGCAAAACTGTAGAAAGAATTTTTCCAGAGTCTGTTGGATTTATGAACTTGTATTTTCTCGTATTTATATTATTTTTGTTGTGTAGAATACTACTAAATAGATTCAGTCAAACAACCATGATTCTAGTATGTTGTGTTTTTGTTTAGAGGATTCATCATCGTTAGATTGATTTTACACTGGCAAAAAAACAGCCTAAAATAATTCTTTTCCTCTATATGGACTTGGGATTAGCTACATTTCTATCCCGACCTTGTCAAAATTGTAACATTTATCTCTACATGTAGGCCCTTTTCTTCTCCGACTGCTATATTATTTAGCTACACTCTTAAACTCTCTTTTCTGCCTCCTTTAGTTTTTTTAGCAAATATCCAGTATGTGTTTGATGAATAGTTAGCATGGCGTGATAGTACTAGTTTAAAAGATTCAGAATATGTTTTGTCCTGCTCCTTTGGCATTGTCTAGAAAAAGTTCTCTATCTTCTTTTTTACTCTATCGTATATTTATCATTAAATTTTATGTTATTGCTATTTAATTGGTCCCTCCCTTTCTAACTATGCTGATTTGAGTTGTAATTACATCATGGAATTGTCTTCTTAGGTTTAATCTTTTAATCAAACTGACATCTTTCGTAATCAGTTTATTTTGAAAGAACTTCTCTTTACAGATAAAAGGTAGTAGTAAATGATACAGGAGCTCGTTTACCTTGCAAAGTTCAATTAGAGTGCGATTATCTCTGTCCTAGTTCGAGTAGTTTTTGTTTATTGTATAGTCTTAGGACTCTTGTTTGCGAGCTGTTTATTGTATAGTCTTAGGGCTCTTGTTTGCGAGCTATTGCACAAGAGCGGGGTTAGTTACCTTGTCAAAATTAAAAATATACAGCAGCTTGTATCACATTTGTTTTTGTATTAGTGAAAGAGGTCTTCACTCTAAAACAACTACTCTTTCTCTTCTTTCTTGTGTAAATTGGAGAACCCGATGACGAACACATGAAATTGAATTCCAACATAGGATTCTGTCTATTTAACAATTTTGCTTTGATTTGATTTTAATCTTCTCGGACTAACAATTCGGGTTAACATTTAAGTTTACTTTTATATGTGTTTTTTCATTTCATAGGTAGTTTCCTTTATGGCTGGTAATAATGCATACCAATTGGATCTCGGTCCACTTGATCCGTCTGAGTAACTGAACAACTCACCCATAGGTCACGACAAATATGGGAAGGAAGTGAAAATATGATTCTAAATACGAAGAGGTATGATGAAAAGTTGTGTGCTTGTTTGGGTTGAAATTCAGTTTGTTATTCTTGAGATTAAATCAGTTGGTTGTGTGCTTGTTTGAGCTGAAAATCAGTTGGTTATTCTTGAGATTAAATCAGTTGGTTGTGTGTGTTTGTTTGAACTGAAACTCAGTTGGTTATTCTTGAGTTCAAATCAGTTGGTTATGTGTTTGTTTTAGCTGAAAATAAGTTGGTTATTGTTGAGATTAACAAATGAGTTGTTTTGACTCGGCCTTCTCTGTTGGTTATGATTAGCTGCTAAGGAAAGGTTATGAAAATGTTTAATTGAAATTCGAAAATCAGTTGGTTATGTTCAGCCTTCTCTGTTAGTTATGATCTAGTTGTTAAGGAATTATTCCATTTCACTTTAATGAATAAATTTACTTTGCGCAGGTGCGTCTTATTCATTCGATGATTGATAAAGCAAAATCACTTGGTGACCAGCCATCAATAGAGAAATTGCAGTGGTTTGGAATGAAGTAGAAAGGTGCTTGACATATGTGCACGAGGCTGATAGGATTCATGTACAAACCGGTTATAGAAGAGATGAGATACAGGCTGATCATTTACATTCCCTGTTCGTAAGCGAGGAAAAGGTGGTGTTGCTGGTAGGAGGGCACGTGCTTTTGAGATAGATGAAGCGGATCAGGCCACACAAGATGCCCAAGCAGCCGAGTGCCTATTCTGAATACTGCATTGTTACAGTTATAAAGATCCTCTTTCTGAATTCTGAGGTTTGTATAATAATGGTTACAAACAAACACTACTGGTGAAACCCAAGTTTAAGAAAAGGATAATGCTGATTTAATAAAGTGTGTGAAAGAGGATTAAACACGGCATCATAATGAGAGGTATCACCTTTGATCTACTGACCGCAAAACACAGAAAAAGAGAAAAAAGATAATAGTCCACACACAGCAAGAAGCAACAAAATTAACAGTAGCTAATTGAAAGGAAGTAAAATAAGGTTCAAGACCAATGATGCAATACAAAGTAAACTTTCAGAACATACAACTCATACATTACAGTAGCTAATTGAAAGGAAGCAAAATACAAAATTGTAGCTAATCCGTACGAGCTAGACTTTAGCATTTTGTTGTTATTGCCAGTCACGTTATTAAGTTAAAGTTTAATTGCCAGTAACGTTTTAAAGTTAAAACGTAACTGATAGTAACATTTTACTAGTAAATCAAATCAGAAAGATTCCAAATATGTAGATTTGATAGATTCGTTACTGGCAGTAACGTTTTAGTTGTAAGACGTGATTCAAGGTAATGACTATAACGTCAGATTTCATACAAACATGCTAAGGTGGGAGAGTTGCAGAGTCGTCACTCGTGGTAACGAATTACAAGTAAAACGTTACTACCAGTAACATATACTACTTAACACCGTTAGGCATTCCTTTTTTGTGTTGTTGAAGAAAATATAGCCTAATACGTTATTGTGAAGCACGTTTATTCTACTTCTGTAAATTTTCAAAAAAATATATTATTTTGGTGAATTAATTTAAATAATGACTTACTTCGGTCAAAAGTTCAATACAATTAGATGTTTGTTATGGTTGCGTTCCTTCTAAAAAAACCTTTTGATGGTAAGTTGTATTCGCATGAATGCTCTTAGTTAGAAAAAAATTATCATGACCAATTAGAATTTTTTAAGATCATTTTGTGTCACAACAAGCTCAGTTTTTCACTACTCGTATAACTCCGCCTCATGGATTTCAGAAGAACCTAAAATGCATAATGATCCGCGAGGCCTTTAAGCATCCGTAATACATCAGGATTAAAATTGACAAAGCATTCTTGCTAGAAAATAAGGACTCCTTCGAAAAAATAAACTTCTTTTAGTTTTTTTGTCCAAAGAAGTCTGCTTCAATCGCTGGATAAGTCGTCTACTTAAAAGGACCTTTCCTGCGGTCTATCTTTTTTTTTTATTACTCGATCATGTAACACTTATTGAATACAAAAGAATAAAATTCATTTCGTTCCATCGTAATTCTCAATTGTTTCATTGTGGCTGAACCATCTACGATAAAGAGAGTTAATGCACGGAAAATTAGATAAAATAATAGCTTCTTGCATCAACACTTCTTTTGTAGAAAGCTCAACCAACAATTTTTTTTTTTTATAATTTCATCACATTTATTTTTGAATTCCACACTAAGTAGTAGCATACACTATACATATTATAAAAAGTTGTGTTTTAATGTTTCTTTAGTTTTTTTCCTTATGCTTAAACTATATTATTTCTTAATGATTAAATTAACCGGTGTTGTAGTATTATTACTAGTATATATTTCATGTAGGACTAGGTATTACATTTCGCATCGTTTATCTTAACTTAATCACGCGTTGAAGCTTTTACATAACTAAAATTTTCTTATTCACTATAAATCATCATACATACTAATTTTTTGAAATTTCATCTAAAGCATATCACATGTTGTGGAAAGGTAATTCTTTACTTCATAATAAATGAATACCTAAAGAGGATAGATATATCACATGTCATGTAAAATCAATTTATGAGTCCTAATCATATGTTAATGGAAGGGTCATCAATTATTACTCAAGAAATAAAATCTTGACGGCGAACGAAGTGGCTGATGTTCCATCTTGTATGATCCTTTTAAAGAATTTTTTCTTGGATAGAAATAAGATATTTCATATTTGCATAGGGTGATTATGCTGGGATAATTTAAACACTTCCATAAAACATGTAGTGTACGGGTTGCGCATCAAAATAGGGTATATGAATTAATCTCCTAGTTCTTTACGGGTATGTTACTATTAAAATTTTACCATTTTTTCATTGAAAA